>JAQZBX010050891.1:0-19526 GCA_029593785.1 Cabassous unicinctus | reverse complement strand
AAGGTGCTTAGATTAGCTAAATATTACTCAGAAATTACAGGGATTCCCATGTTCCCCACATCCCACACCTCTCACAACATCCCACACCAAAATCCTTCATCAGTGTGGCACATCACCCACAATGGATATACACATCCTGAGGCCTTGCCACCAAGCATAGACCACAGTTCACATCGTAGACCACACTCTCTCCCACACAGTTCTGCATGGTATATGCTGATACAAAATGGCCTACATCCGTCACCGCAACGCCACTCAGGACAACCCCCAAGTTCCGAAAAAGCCCCTGTATTTCAACTGCCCTTCTCCTCCCTGCCCCGAAAACGTCCAGTGGCCACCGGCTCCACCTCACTGTTATAATTTCTTCCATTGCTTGGATCACAATATGTCTACAACAGAATACCATTAAGTCCACTCTAGTCCATAGCTCTTCCTCCAATCCTGAGGGGACTGGGATGGTGATGTCCACTCCACCTCCAAGTGAGAGAGGGCTTATATCCCATGGATATGGTGGATGGGATTATCCTGCCTGCACCTGCAGGCCCTCTCCATTCCCTGGGATGGCCGAGCTAACAGACTTTTAACATGCACTTTTGATGAAAAACCTCAGATAAATTTGATTGATTCTTTTTCCTCTAGGACCTGACGAAGTACAGTCAGGAATTTGGATTTTCAGAAGATACCTGCCTTCCCTCACTTTCAGAACGTTGCCAGAACCACCACCACCAGGTGATAGTTCCAGGAGGATCTGTATATGCTAGTTGCTGTGCTGAATGATTTACTTAAATCATCTCATTTAGTTCTTGCCAGACACTTTGAGTTAAATGACATTATTGTCCTTTTATTTTTTTTTTGGTGAGAAAACTTAGAAAAGTCTCCTATCTTGTGCAAACTCACAGCCAATAAGAGGCTGTGTGAGAATGTGATCCCCAGTGGTTTGCTGCCGAGGTCCTTGAATTTAGCACCAGACTTTGCACCAACTCTCACAAACACCCAAGCAGACAGTTTAAGGCTCTGCTAGCAATCTAAAAATGTGGCTGCATCTATCTACCCTCTATACTACAGGAGAAAGGTAGCCTTTCATTAGGAAACAAATAGATCAATCTTTCTTACCAGCTCTTCTTAAAATAGTACTTGGAGAAGAGAAAACAGATTAGTAGCTGCCAGGGGTAAAGAGGGGGCTGGGTGAGGGGAAGTGGGTGTAGCTACTAAAGGGCAACGTATGGGATGCTTGTGGTAAGGGAAATGTTCTGTATCTTGACTGTGTATCAATGCCAGTATCTGGGTGTGATATTCTAGGATAGCTTTGCAAAATGTTACCACTGGGGGAAACTGGGTAAAGGGGCACGGGATCTCTCTATATTATTTCTTATAACTGCATGTAAATCTGTAATTATTTCAAAATTTAAAAAGATTAATTAAACAAATAGTGGATTTTAACATGTAGTTACACTAAATGAATTTTAAGTGTAAACATAACCAAACAAAAGCCAAAAAGCCAGGTCTGTGTTTTGAAAATCCAAACACAGGTAAGAAGCCCAAGAAAACTCTGAGGAGGACTTCCGTGAGCGAGCACTGCTAGAGCCAAAAGGCAGCCAGGAGCAAGAAGCAGAATCCTGCAGAAGCACTCTCATAATTAAGTCATTCTCACACACAGCAGGAGAGTCCTAGCTTCTTTGGGAGGCTCATCTGTGACACACTAATACAAAAAAAGCAAGTCATGGCAGCCAGTCTTTGGACGCCTCCTCCCTGGAGCTGCTCACAGAGGGAAACGTGGAAGGGAGGAGGAGTCTTTCCCCAAGTCTTGTCTGTCCACATTGACTGACTAGTGGCTTTCATGGTTGATGTTAGTGTTACTAGCATTGGTTCTTTTAGTTTCAAAATTATTTAGAAATTAAGGTAGCGCTAAGTGCAGTCATTGCTACTGGGGAATCATGGCATCGAGCCCTTCCCAGTGGATACAGCTAGAAAATATAGTGTGTATACTAGCTCATGTATACACAAACATCCAAAATTATTTCTGTATCTATTTATTTGTTTATTTATATACATATATATTTTAAAAATTAGTCCATATTTCTACCTCTGCCTCCAATCTACCACCACAGGGCTCACTGTAGCCTTCCCCTTCCTTTTATAGCTTCTTACTCTGACAGTGGGAAACCTCACTCTGATTATTTATATTTATTTGTTCGTTCAATCCTTTTATACAAATAAAGTAGTATCAAAATTCCTTACTAATGTGCCTGTAAGAAGCAAATTTATTCACTAGATTACAGTGCTCTTGTACAGTATCCTGTCAAAACACTGTTTCCCACAGTTACTTATGTCAGCTCCATTCTTTACCACCCAATTCAGGGGTTTGTGGTTCATGTATGTATTAGTCAGGTTTCTCCAGAGAAACAGAACCAACAGGATTTGCATGTTTCTGTGTGTGTATGTGTAAATATTAAGAGATTTAGTATAGGAGTTTTCTCATGTGACCATGGGGATTGGCAAATCCCAATACCATAGGACAGGCTACAAGTTGGTAACTCAGATGAGGTTTTTAATGAATTCCCAGGAAGAAGCTGACTGGTTGAAGTAGAGATAGAAATTCTTATTTCAGACTGCTGCAATCATGAGTTCTCCATTTAATGCCTTCAACTGACTGATTAGGTTACTTCAGTTATGATGAGGCCCAGGGTGGGTCTTAATCCTCTTACTGGAGTCCTTTATAAACAGGATGCAGAGAGAGAGAGAGAGAGAGAGAGAGAGAGAGAGAGAGAGAGAGAGCACCACAGAAGAAAGAAGCTAAAAGCAACAGAACCTGGAAAAGAAGAGAGAGACCAGCAGATGCTGCCATGCTCCTTGCCATGTGGCAGAGGAATCCAGGATTGCCAGCAGCCAGTCTTCAGGAAGAAAGCATTGTCTGATGATGCCTTGATTTGGACATTTTTCTCAGCCTCAAAACTGTAAGATTGTAAGTTAATAAATTCCTTTGTAAAAGCCAATCTATTTCTGGTTTATTGCTTTAGGCAGCCTAGCAAACTAGAACACAATCAATAATATATATTTTTTGGTGATTTTTCTTTCCTTGAATGCTTACACTTGCAATCTCCTAAGTAGTCCATAGTTCAGCATCATTATTTAGGGGCAAGGAATTGAAATACCCACCTGCTCTCTTACTTCTCCTTATATTGGAAGATTCACCCTAGGAAAGCAGACCTTTCATGCAGAAGTATATTGGGTATTTTCAAAGATTATTAGAAGCACTCCTGCTCTGTCCCTACCCCATACCTTTAGAGACCAAGCTGAGACCTGATGGCTCATGCCGAGTGCCAGCATATTTTTGTGCATCTTACATTATTTTGTTATTATTGTGGATAATAGTGGACAATGGTGAAGTGGGGAAGAAGGATAGAAGGCAAGTGATTAGCAGGATGGTAAGAGAAATAAATAAATAAATGAGAAACTACTTTTTAGTCAGCAGAAAAAATTTAAAAAATACTTCTAGTTATCATTATATAGATATTTTTTAAGCCTAAACAGCTGTTTTTCAATGTATGCTTCCTGGTGTTTACTCTCAGTGCTTATGAAAATATATAAGGATGAAAATAAACCTACTTATTGAGAAGGTGCTGTCTCCTTGAGGCAAAATCAAGCAGAGGAGGTAGCACAGACTTTATAGTTGCCTTTTCCCAATTGCTGCATAACTCTGGGCAACCTACTACATCTCTAGGGAGTTCCCCCCTATGTAAAATAAGCCACATAATACATACCTATCAAGGTTGTTGAAATAATTAATCAAGATCAATCATATGAAGCACCTACCACAAGTAAATATTCAATAACAACAACAATAATAATAAATAGAAGCTATTATTAGTTGTAGTGTTTGTGCATATTTTCCTAGGTGATGGGGAATTCTGATTATATCATAGTGGTAGTATTATTATTTACAACCAAACCATGATTCCAAAGAACCTTAGTGTGGTTAGATAATTCAAATATACAAAATGGTACTTGTGTTTAAAAAAAATGACTAGATAACATGTTCTGATATGTCTACTATTTTCCATGGTTGACTCTCTTACAGGCTGTGGAAGTGTCTGGAATACTGACCCACGACTTTCTTCACCTTTGTATCTCTAGGGCGGTCCAACAATTAGGCAAAAGAAAACCCTTTAAATTCAACTGAATAATAATGTCTAGCTCATAGTGAACGGCAATATTTAAGGTGAAGGATGGTCAGGAAATGTCTTGGGTACATTATAAAGGTTCATTTGGTACTTGAGGAATCAGAAGAACAGTTCATCTTAGGAAAGGAGTGTGCAGTTCCTCTGAGTCAACTTTACCATAAACAAGCTCTAGGTATTTTACATAGACACACAAATCTAAACATCATAATAGAGGCCCTAGCACAAGGCTCTGCCAAATTCACAATGGGTTTCAGCCAATTTATACAAGTCTGGCTTACTAGCAGTGTAGGACCTCCAGGACTTCATATCCTTGTGGCATTTATAACTCGGGTCTATCCCCCAAACCAACCCCTTCCCCGAGGTGTGATATAATGTAGTGGCCTGGGAGAAAAGCATTCTCCCATCATATGCATGGGGCAAAGTGTGGGTTGAATGCTTTTTTGGAGGTACTCGTGAATGAATCCAGGACCTCATCATACATGGAAAGCAGGTGCTCAACCACTGAGCTACCTCTGCTCCCCAATGAGAGTTGTTTTTTCCATTTGTTTGTTTTGTTTTTTGTTTTCAGGAGGTACCGGGGATTGAACCTGGCACCTTGTACATGGGGAGCAGGCACTCAACCACTTGCGCTACATCCGCTCTCCAAGGTAAATGTTTTTTTGTTTGTTTGTTTGTTTGTTGGCAATTTGTATTCTTGTCTCATATTACAGTATTTAGACCAGACTAGAAGGATTTTTTAAAAGGATCATCTGGCCCTGTTTCTGACATCCAATATCTAAGGTATTCACATCTGTTTTGCAGAGAAGGGAATGGATGCTTAGAATTTTCCTCCTTCCTCCCTTACTTCCTCCCTGTCTCCCTCCCTCCCTCCCTTTGTTAATTTATTTCGAGATTAGTTCTCTTTACCAAGAAGAATTTCAAACTCATGTGTTTACGTTCAGGATCACAAAGTCACTACTAAAAACAAAATGCTGCAAAAGATTTCCAAAGCTGAAGAACACTCTGCTTTCTGTCAAAAATATAGAGATTCTCACTTTTGCAAAAATGAGGACATTTGGGATAATTATACACTAAAAAGACTGAATCATGGTCCTGATAAGAGGAAAGCAAAAACCTACATAATTAAACAGAGCAAAGCCAAAAAAAATTAAGTTCAGAAACAGCAGACCTGGTGCTTTTGGCAATGGTCCAAATTCATTTCTGGTAAACAGGAATTAAAATTATTACATAAATAGAACTTCCCCCCCCCAAAAAAAAAAAAAAAAAATCTGAGAGGGAAGAAAGCACCCATGTGTCAGACAGCTAGCTTCCACCAGGCTGTACTAACAACATTCTGCAAAGAGTGTACTCATTCACTTTTTTCATAGGCAAAAGAAAAGTGAGGTCCCCTTTATCCTCAAAAATGATTTGCAAAGTTCCCATGTTGGGAGGCATCAGTCTGAGAGGAGACACATTTCTTCTCATTAAGTAATTGCTTCCTTCTCTCCTAGTGGTGCTATCACACTGAATGAGCATGACACCCTTAAATGGAAATAATGTTGATATTCTTCACAGGAATGATGTTATCTGCATGTATCCTGATTAAATAAAATATGTGCATTAAAATCTATAGTCATTGAATGCAGACATTGGAGAGAGAAATGGGTAAGTATTGCAATGTGATATGTGTCCTTCAGAGTTTAGGGGATGCAGGTATTGGTACCTCTCTCACAGCTAAAAATGTTTAAAGCCTTTTAAGACTCCCTAGGGCTAGTGGAGTGATGACAGAGAAAATAGTTGAAGCAAGCTGCCCTCCCTGGAATCTCAGGCAGAGTCAACTGTTTCTAGGGACCTGAGGTGTACCCAGGAGGAAGCTGCCTGGACCCATGTGGACCACATGGACAAGGGAAGTGACTAGAGGGGAAGAAATGGTAGCCTGGACTGTGGGGGAGTTAGGTGTAAGTAGCTATCTGGAGGAGACTTCAGCACACCAACAAACTGAAAGACCCTGGAGAACACTCTCTGAGGAATCCACAGGAGCACGTCACAAGATAAAGAATCTGCATTAGGATATCCAGCTCTCTCCAGGGGCACCAACACTATCCTAGGCCTTTTCTGCCCTGGTACCTCTCTCCTGTCCTCCTCATCCAACCTCGGGAAGCAGAGTCAATCTGGTGAGTGGATGAGGCAGGAATGAGTGAAGAAACTAAGGCAAGCCTGAGCAGGGGAGGAGAGAAACTTTGAATTTAGTAAGAGATTGAAGCTTTGATACCAGACTAGTGGATTTTTTTATCATCTGAAAACAAAACCACTTCTTAGTACCTGGAGTGAATGCAAAAAGCCATGAGAACTGCAAGCAATTTTATTTGCCAAGAGCGTGAAGGAAAGATGGTGGTATGAGAGGATAAAGATTTGTGCTCCCTACTGTGTCCATCGAGTTCAAGAAATCAGTCACAACTGCATTTTCAGACTGAAGTGTAAATATTGGATGAACAACCTTTGTTAGTCTCTGGTTGTTATCTGGCCACATGCTGACAGTAATAAGCTTCCATTTTCCCTGTCATCATGACTTTATGGATGCCAATTTACAGAGCTCTGCATTTCCTTACCCTATCTGCCTACATGTATCCACACAGAGAAGAATTTATATATAACTATACACACTCACAAATAAATAACAGGAATCAAGTTTACTAAATAGATGAAAAGAAGTCAAACCGGTATGGTCAAATCAGGCAAGATCTATTCCTGTAACAGCAATTCAGCAAGTATTTTTCAAATAATAGATGTATTTTCACTCTCACAAATAGATCAGATTATGAAATTTTAAGTCAAGGTTATACAACTGAACACATTTTGTAGCATTTGCAAATTGAAACTATTGATAAACAAACTTTTAATGCTCGCTTGAAGGCAGCATTTTTTCTTTTGGTCATTTGATATTTGATTTATTCTATTGAAAATCAGTTTTCTGTAGTTGAATGAAATATCTCCATATCAGCCAAGATAGAAAATTTGATTTAAAAATCATCATGATTATAGACAATTTTTCTGATACTGAGCTGAATCATTTTAACCTGTTTGTGATATCTTTAAGGCTTATTTCCATATCACATATCCATATTATTTGACCAATATATCTATTATATTCTTTTAGTTAAAAATTTGATACAAGAATGCCCCACTTGTTAATGAGAACAGGTTTCCTGTAATTTTAGATATCTAACACATAATCATAAACCCAGAATTAAGTGGAGGAAAAGGGCCTCTTAAAGGGTAACACAGACCTAACATAAATTACCTTTAGGAGACTACCATCCTTCAACTGTAGGGAATCTTCAGCTGTGGCTACATTACATTAATTAGTTTAACTTGATTAGTTATTTAGATTAAAGGGAAGAGAAATAAGTATGGGGGGGTAGGACAGTCATTTGATTGGTAAAAATACACATTTCATAGTGAGACAGAGGAAAATACAGGAATACAATTGCCAACTTAAATAACAGACAAAAGAAAGATCAGCATAAGTCTCTTTAACAGGCCAAAAGAACTACACTTCAAAGGCTTCTGAGATATTTCAATATAAAAAGAAACAAAAAACAAAACAAACTTGTTTATGATAATAACCTTGAATCATCATAAAAAGGTTTGCTGGTATTCAGAATAGTGTATTTCAAGAATTCATAACAATGTAAAGTACATTTTAGAAAGGTCCTTTTTGGAGAAAGTGTGTTAAAATGAAAAAGCCTTTAAGGAAATAACCTATTGTTATCTAAAACATTCATTTACACTTATTACATAATTCCTTAATAATGTCAAATAAATTAGATATTACCACATGTGATGATTCAAATTGGTTTTAATATTTTTCTTCTTGTATTTATGGCTAAGTAATGACGATACCTGCTTATAACATGGAATTTTTAGCTTTAGGACAGTGGAAATGAGTTCTGACTAAAGAAGAAGACAGAGTGCTATTTTCCCATGCATATATTCTCATAAAATGTTAACAGAGTAGAGACACATTTTAAAAATAATAGACCAGTACCAGTGGGGCGCTGAATCTCAACAGAGTTTCAACACCTACTCTCCAGTTCATTGGACTCACCCAGGACAACCAATAAGATGACGATGGACAACGACCATCTCAAGGAACAGAGAGAGTCTGCAACTGCAAGCAAGATAGTCCCATCCATCTGTCCCATGGGATCTAAGCCCCCTCTCAATTAGAGGCGGAGTGGGCATCACCATCCCAGAATCCTCAGGATTGGAGAATGAAAGATGGACTAGAGTAGACTTACTGTTATTTTACTTTAGACTTATTGTGATTCTAGCAATGGAAGAACTTTTATCATTGATGTGGAGGCAGTGGCCACTGGAGGTTCTGAGGGGAGGGAGAGGGAAAAATAGGTGTAATTTGAGGGCATTTTCAGGATTGGGAATTGTCCTGAATGACATTGCAATGACAGATACAGGACATTATATATCTTGTCATAACTTACAAAAATGTGCGGGAGAGAGTATAAACTGCAATGTAAACTATAATCCACACTTAGTGGCAATGCTCCAAAGTTGTTCATCAATTGTAACAAATGTACCACACTAATGAAGGATGTTGTTAATGTGGGAAAATGTGGGAGGGCTAGGGAGCAGGACTATGGAAATCTCCTATATTTTTTATGTAACATTTATATAATCTTAGTATCTTTTTTAAAAAAATAAAAAAGTATGTTAAAAAATAAAATAAAATAAAAAATAATAGACCAGGCTCCAGGGAAGAAAGATACTTTGTCAGTTAAGTACTTGCTCCTTTCTCACTTATGTACATATGTAGGAAGCTGGGGAATTGAGAAATGAATTAGCTTTACTGCAGATCAAATGTAAAACAAAGTAACTGAAAGGAGACCAATAGAGCTTCTGAATCACAGTAGTCACTTGTGATATGAAGAAATAGAGGGACAAACATTCAGAACGTATCTTTCCACACTGCATTCAATGGGAACTTGGAATATTTAAGACCATTGAAGCTCTTTATTTCTGTCACTTCTGCTTCTATCACTAATACATTTCCATCTTTAAAAAAAGGTGCTCCAGCATCTCAGGAGAACACCTGTCACCTAAGCATGTGTGAGTAATTAAATACACCCATTTCTGTAATTGAGAAACCAGTGTTTATCATGTGTTTGTAGACTTTTTGTAAGAACAGCCAAAAACATGTCAACATGCCTCTCACACGTGCTCCATCCCACTCAACCACCCATAATCTCTGGGGATAAAACACAATATGCTCAGTAGGGAAACAGTCATTGTAAAGATATCACTAGATAAATTATTTGGCCAGATTTTCAAATTTAGGGATTAGTACTAATGAGATTTATTCAGAAAAAGCTCTCATAACAATGGAAGAGAAGAGGTTCTCTTCACAGCATTCAGTACCAAAGATAAAACATTAAGAGAAAATGTTTTATTGGCTCAAATACATCACTTGAAACAAACTATTTACAGTGCAATTTAGATTTCTTATTTCTAAAAAAAATATATATGGTAGCTGATTTTCATAATTTTCATATCAAGGGTCCTTGTATTAAACTTTCTGTAAAGAATCCATGCTTTAAAAATGTTATTTATCATAATGTAATTACCAATAACTGCTTTTATATTTTTATGTCAAAGTTCTTTTTTTCTATAGCATATAAATAAAAATTTAGTAATCTACTCTAAATGCCATTTATCCTGGGCTTTTTAAAATAGTGATCATTATCATTATTAATTCTATGATCTCCAATGGAAAAGACTAATGCTGAAACTTGGGTTCCTATTAGTGCAAAATCAGGTGAGAAATAAGATATTTCTGTTGTATACCTGTAATGTGTATACAGGACTGTGGCTATTCCTAAGAGAAAGAGTGTGTTCAATGCATAACATCTTTATGATTTACTTTTAATTAAAGACACTTAAGAAATTCTAAATTTAGCAGTAGCATAGTAAAACTTGCCTTAATTCCTCTGTTAAATCTGTGTAAAATATTTTTTAAAAGGAGAAAAAGAATATTGGTTAGGTGTTAGATACTATTCTGAGATATTGCACATTATATCTAATTTAATTATTGCAATATGCCAGTAGGATATAATCATCATTTCAGAAACAGAGGCTTGGAGAGTCTCAAAAATTGACCAAGAACACACTGCAAATGAAGCATCTGGGATCCACTCAGCTCATTTCTCCCTGTGTTTCCCATTTTTAGTTATTAATGGAATGAAACATTAGGGATGGTTATGGGTTTTGTTTTGTTTTTTCCAAGACAAGCCAATCTGCTCTGCTCAGCACACACTGACTCCTGGTCTTGATTATTTTCTAAAAAGTACATTAAATGATTGCTAAAATTTTGTTCACATACCCAGATTTGACCTAATATCCTAAGAACAGAGCCGGCAGGGTATAAACAAAAAATAAGCTCATTACAAAGTAACATGCTTGCAGAAATATACTGTGATAAGAAGCAGACTCTAGCGGTTTTCATTGGACAACTCATAGAAACCAGCCCCTCCATCAGTGTGGACAGAATGCCTACCAGGTGCAGTTACTGTAATGGTGATGGACAGAACTTATATGACAGGATTTACAGACCAATAGAGACATCCCAGTCACACACATACTAAATATATACAACTATGACAAGCGTAATGCAAGATGGTTACATGGTATATTGAAAGTGTATATTGGAGATTTTTCCTAGTTAGGGGACAAGAGAAGACTTCCTACATACATACAAATAAAATCAATAGAGAGAGGAATAAAGGATACATTTTAAAAACATAAAGATTTAGAATTGGGAGTTCACCTACTTCAAACTCTTCATTTTATAGATGTATAAACTGAGGGCCAATAGATTCATCCTGGCCACAGAGCTGGTAGAGATTGAAATTTCTGTGGCTGTGGAATCAGCCATATAACAGATAGATGACAGATCCATAGATGATTGATAGATAAAAAGTATGTGTACATATATTTTATATATTTATATGTATGTCTGGTGTATGTGCATGCATATAAATGTCAAGATCTATTTTTGAAGGACTGAAATCATTTTTCTGCGCATGACTAACTATGAGCTAACCAAAAAGCAAACAACAGAAAAATTAAATGACTTCATGGGGCTGTTTGGATCATTAGAGAGAAGTCAGAGAAAGAAGTGTCAGCTTTCTAATTCTCTTGCTAATATTGTACCCACAAATATCTCTGCTTCTGGTATGGACTTAAAAAGCACATTGGTAGCATCAGTAATAACCATTCATTTAAAATTTTCTATGTTCAAGGCACTGTGCCAAAGACTTCATATGATTCTCTCTTTTTAATAACATCTCTCTACAGCATGTATGATTATTGTGCTACCTATACAGAAAAAGAAACAAAAACTTACAAAGGTTGAGTTGTTTGCCCAAGAAGCAGCCATTAAATGTCAGATTTAGTATTTGAAGCCAAGTCTGTCAGTTTCTAGTGTCTGTGTTTTTAAATGTGATCCACTTCTGTCTCTATCTAAACCATTTTCTATAGAACCTGGAGAAAAACTTCATTCTACACATAAGGACAATCATTAAAATCATAAATGTAAGTAGCAGAAATATTTGTTTTCAAACCTCACAAGACAATATTCTGTCTCCCACATGCAGCCTGAATGGACAATTATTTCTCCCCACGTCAAAAATTTAAAAATACCATAGCCAGGAAAAGTTTTCCTTGTGATATCTGACTTTCAGGTTTTAATAAAGAAACTTCCATTTATTTGACTACATCTATAGGTGCATAAAATATACTAGAAAGGAAATGCTGTTCCTAGAAGAGGTGATACTAGTACGAGTCAGACCTAAATATCTAAGGAAAAGAACTAAATGCTGAAGTTCTGGCCTCTGCTTTGAGCTTTGTCCTCCTTGCAACCTGCACCCAAGCTGGGAAAAAAATGGAAAGATGAATCTTGCCATCCGTCTCAGAAACAGACAAGAGAAAAAAAGCAGAGAAGAATGATGTTTGGCTTCAAATAAAGCCTCTATATGCAGACAGTACTTTTCATTTGATGTTTGCTGGAATCTTTCACAAATGTAACCTCATAAGTTTCCTTGGGGGAAAAGAAATCTTGCTACTCAAATTCCTGCTTTGATGCCTAGAGCATATTGGACAAGTGAGCCCAGAGGGATGCGTGACCAAAGAGAGTCTGTGTATGGGAGACATGGTTGGGGGCGTTTCCAGTGGATCCTGCCGCATCCTCCACTCCTCCGCCAGCCCAGCCTCGCCAACAACCAAGCTGTTTTCTAGACAGTTGCCATTTATCCTCCCCTTCCTCTGTACCCCAGCCTGGGCATCAGCAAAGCTTCAAGCACTGAGCAAAACAATCACGCCTGTTTTGATTAAGTCAACAAGAAGTTATTTTGGGGTTTTGTATATTGTGTTTTTAAGGACCAGCTATGCATCCTATATCTAAATGATCTTTTCCCTCCTTTCCTGTTTTGGGGTTAGATGTAATCTTCATAACTGAAAACAAGAAAAATCAATCTCGCTAACTTTACATTGAGTGCCCTATGCATTTTTTCTTAAACTTTTAATTTTGAAATAATTTCATCCTTAGAGGACAGTTATAAAAATAATACAAAACCCATATAGAGAACTCCAACATACTTTCCAGATATACAGATCCACCAATTTTAGTATTTTGCCATGTTTGCTTTATCATTTTTAACTCTCTCATCTATCTATCCATCCATCCGTCAGTCTATTTTCTAATCATTTGACAATAGGTTGTATACTTGAGACTACTTTAACACATAATACTTCCATATACTTTTTCTAAGAACAAGGCTTAACTTACGTAACCACCTTAAGTACTGTTACCAAGTTAAAAAAAATGACATTGATATAAAGCTTACAGTTTTATGCTAATATTTCCAAGTCCCAAACATGTCCTTTTAAGCCTTTTCTCCTCCATTGTAAAATCCAGTCCAGAATCATGTATTGTATTTAATTACCATTTTCTCCTTTGTTTCTCTTTTTCAGAAAAAAAATATATAAACATATATACAACATAAACTTTTTCCTATCTCAACCACTCCCAAGCATACCATTCAATGGGATTAATCACATTTGCAATGTTGTACTAACCTCACCCCATCTATTACCTGGACTTTTTCATCGCTCCAAACAGAAGTCTTACACCCATTACACATTAACCCCCCTCCCCCATGGTCACCTGTACTCTCATTTCTGTCTCTATGAGTTTGTATATTCTAGCTATTCATGTAAGTGGAATCATAAAATATCTGTCCCTTCGTGTCTGATTTATTTCACTCAATATATCAGTGGCATTTATCAGAACTTCATTCCTTTTTAAGGCTGAATAATATTCCAGTGTATGCATAGACCACTTTTGGCTATTCATTCATTTGCTGATGGATATTTGAGTTACTTCCACATTTTGGCTATTGTGAATTATGCTGCTATGAACACTGGTGTACTGACATCTCTCCAATTCCCTGCTTTCAGGTCTTTTGGGTATATACTTAGACATGGAATGACCCGGGTATATGTTGGTTCTAGGTCTAACTTTTCGAGGAACTATCAAACTGCTCTCTATAGCAGTTGCACCTTCTCACATTTCTACCATCAATGTATGAGGATTACTATTTCTCGTCAATAAACGATCTTTTTTTTTTTTTTTTAAGATTTATTTATTTACTTGATCCATTTTAAACCCCCCCTTCCCCATTTACTGTTTTGTGTCCATTCGCTGGGCAATTCTCTGTGTCTGTTTCATCTCTTCTCATCCTCCTCCTCCAGTCTTCACTAGGATTCGATCCTGGAGACTTCTGATGTAGGAGAGAGGTGTTTTGCCATCTGCGCCACCTTGGCTCCTGGTTTTCGGAGCTTTTGGAGCATCTTGTCTTGTCTCTCTCCTTTTACATCATCATCTTGCTGCATGGCTCCTGGGGCCTGGCGGCTCACCGGCACACAGAGCCTGGCAGCCCATGTGCCTTCTATATATATATATTTTTATTTTACCGGGAGGTCCCGGGGATCGAACCCAGGTCCCTCCATATGGCAGACGGACGCCCAACCGTTTGAGCCACATCCGCCCCCCAATAAATGATCTTTAAAACACTATTCCTTTAATAGTGATTAGGAAAGAAATCTGGCTTAGTTAGCAATGACTGGTTAGAGTAAAAAGTTCAAATAATGTCTATGGATTGTGAAAATATGATACAAATGAAAATGTCCAATACTATTGATTACAAAATTGATGTATCAATCTTTTAAAACATTTAAAAATGATCTTAGAAATTAATCTCATTTTAATCTGAGTGGTCATATTTTTAAGCTGGTCATATTTTTAAGACCACAGCATGTGTTTCTTTAAGTGGCAGCTCTTAGGCAAGTGCTTGCCAATATCTTCCTGAAACAATATGCAGGCTCTTGGAGTAAGAATATCAGAACAAAGTGAGTACATAAATTTTATGTAAATCTACATAAATCTCCATATTTGGTGTTTCTGAAGCCCCCGCTGGTAGATGTTTATCATTCAGGCAACACAGATATGGCCAGGTAAAGCTGTATGGATGACCCCCAACGCTGTATAAAATTTGGGAGCTGGAGTCAGCTGCCTGAGGTAAAGTCCTGTCACAACCTCTTATAAGTTATTTGGTCTTGGACAAGTCATTTAAGCTTTCTAAATCTCAGTTTCCTCATCTTTAAAATGGAAACAATACTTCAGAGTATAGTAATGTGAATCACTGAACTAAATGTACTCTCCTGAATAAAGGATAATATTTAATCTGCTTTCATATATTCTTTGCATTTGGCACATACAGAGGTTACTGGACTAACATCTCCACCATGAGAATGTCCCATTGTTATTCTACCAGCCTCCTTTAAAACTGCTATCTGCTGCTCTGCCATACTCTAGCCATTATATGGATTGTTCTACTCCAAAATATAAGGAGAGGGTACCGCCAGTTGCCAGTGTCATTTCCTACTGTATATTTGGGTCAAATTAAAATTAGCCCCAGAATCAGTGTGTGGGGGGGTGGAAATTGGAAAAAAAATTGTGAAGTAAGCTTTAGGTTTCTACTAGCCACTTGGGGGCACTATTTAAATGCTCTTACAACTATATTTGTCACTATTTTTTCCAAGTCTAAAAGTTCAACTCCCAGGGAAAGACCACTGACTACCCCTAAAGAAAATATGTTACATTTAAATCTTAGCAGGAGTAAAGTAGTAACCTTAGGAAGAAGATAAACGTGTGTTTTTTTTTTTCACTTTAGAGAATAAATTTCAAGAAAAGTAAAAGCCTATGTGTTTGTATCTATACATTTTTAAAGAGAACTTTTCAAGTGTATATCTGGGAATATTTCCAAACATATTAATGAAGGGAATGTTAAATCATTTAACTCTGAAGTTTTCTACAGTTAAGCATGCATTTGTTCATAGACAAACATTTATTTATTTCTGCCTTATTCCCCAAGACTTAGGATATCAAAATTAAAAGAAACAGTCTTTTCCCTTTATGACCTTATGGATAAATAAGAAATAAAGTAGAGCCTTGAATAATTATAATGCCATGTAGAATGGGATAGTGCCATGGGTGAGGAAGACACTGAGGGCTATGGGATTTTGAAAAAAAGAGAAAATCACTTTTAGCTGGGAGGGTGGAATGTTTCACTTTTAGCTAGGAGGGTGGAATGTTAAGAAGCCAGAAGCAGAAGTGAGCAATGAGCAAAGGGCAGGCAAGGTTCATGGCCACGACTGCTTCTGAGCCAGCCATGTATAGACCTCGGTAAATAATTGTAGAGATCCGGCATTCTAGGTGAAGGGAAATAGATGTGCAAGGGCACAGAGTGCCATGGCACAGGTGTGCCCACAAAGTGAGGAGTGGTTCATTCAAAGCAAAGCCGGACCCAGGAAGGCAATGTCTAGACAAGACAGTGCAGAACAAGGCTCGGAGCCGGCCCTCATGGAGTTGGTTTGTGGAGGACGAGGGAAGGGTTAACGATTACAAAGATTTTAAGCCTTCAGAGCGGAGGGGTGGTGATGACCATAAAATAGGAGAATCCAGGTAAAACTAAAATAGTCGTTTTGGAAAACATGATAAATCCAAGTTGTGTATCAATGAATTGAAGGTACTTGGACAGCAACAGATGTCACAAGTAATATGAGTAAATTACATTGGCCTATATGAAAAGGACCTCAAGAGGCATGTGCTTTATTTGGTTTCCTACTCAGAGAGGCACATTAAGCACTGTTCATTCTTCCCAATGCATCCCATCTTCTTCGTATTTTTTTATTTCAATACGTATCTCTTAACCAATTTACCTTTATCCTACTGATGGTAAGCTATTTGAGGTCAAGAGTTACGCATTTCACCTTTGTTGTCCTCCTGGTGCCCAGTACAGTGTCTTGTCTATATAACAGCCACTTGAAAAAGGTAAGTTTGAATGAAGGGGGAAAAGAAACAAGTCTGCCCATAGAACCTAAATAAAATCAAGAGAAAAAGGAAAGAGAGGCATTTGATATATTCAAAAAGGTGTATTTTAAGCAGAGTGCAGACAATTGAATATTCTGAAAATGACTAAATATATAACATATAAAAACAGCCAATCTCTATGAATTTTATATTTCTTTATTGTATTTTCACTGTATCTCAATTAGTTTAAAGTATTTTGAGTTCCAGAATGTTATTTAAAAAGCAGGCTTTTTGAAAATTTTAGGCCCAAGATTGTTAAACAAACAAACAAAAAAAAAACACACCTGAATTTTCCCCCTGTGAAGCAAAGGAAAGAATAGCTGGGTATATCCCTAAGCCTGAAGCATTTTATAAATGTTTAAGGTAGGTGGGCCACAGTATCTCTTCTCTGTTCTTGAAAAAAATAACAGTGGTCTTAAAACAAAGGGCATATCACTTTAAATGTGTGTGACACTTTGTGATCTTAAAGCCCTTTATTCCATTTAACCCTGACGTCATTCTCATAAGAAAATAATTCTTAGATAATTTTACAAATGATGAAACTGAAGCTCAGGGGTAACTAGTCTGAAGTCATGTGGCTATTAAGTCAAAAAGTTTGATAAGTGGCATCAGTCTACTGACATTTTCTCCTTTATTATTACTGCTACCGTTATGTATTTTTGAACTCTACTGGTCGTTCTCAGAAACTCAGCTTTCCTCTTTGTTTGGCAGAACAGCAAGTCTCCCAATTGCATTAAATACATTTTTGAACATCATGTCAATACTAGGGTAATGGAAAATTGAAGGAATGAACATTCTTATCATCTTTAAAGGTTATTTCTTCTCCCATGAGCATTTATTAGAGCAAAGTAAATTATTTCCTATTTTCAGAACCAATAAATAAGAGTATTTCAAATATTTTCCAATATAGAGTCAGATCTAGAATCATGTAGATATTCCATAGTATATCATGACTTCACTTTCAGCAATTTTCTAGATTTTAAAAGAGCTAATTTATGTCCAAATCCATCCTTCATTTTCTTGTGTTGTAACAGTTGTACACTACTCTGTTTCTCTTTATTTTTTAGGATCATGGCCCTTATGGTCTATTAGGCAAAAAGCTCCTTTTAAAGAAAACAGGTGCAGCACCTTTTATCATTGATAATATATTTCTATGACAGAAAGAACTGTGAGATTGTCCAATATGATACCGTTTTACTAAGCTACAAACAAGGAAACAAAGAGTTAGATAGTCTGATACCCACTTGAAGGAATACTGCTCTTTACATGTATGTCACTTCAAATCTCTATATCTTGGGTCTCCTACCTGTGAAACAGGGGTGATGGTATCTACTCAGCCTATCACTAAAGTCTATTATGAGAATCAGATAATAAAGAAATGTGAATATGCTTTGCACAATATATGCATGAAAATGTTAGGGAATAGTATTATAGTCGGTTTCAAAAAATTTTGCTAACTTGCTAATCGTGATATTTTTCTACTCAGCTGTAATTTGTCCTACACTGAGAGGTGAAATAAAACTGGTTTGCTTTCTCACATAGACTTAAGTGTTTTTCACTTATTTGTTTTTTATTGTCCAAATTGTTCAGAGTATGGACTCAACCCTTCTTTTGACAATATGCAAATGCCAGGTTTGAAAATTAACTTTGAATGGACACTTAGATTCGTATGCATGAAGACATGTAAATTTTAAAAACTAGGCCACCAAGAACTAGTTAATAATTTAGTTAAGTATTATCTCTGATATGAAATACTAAAAATGTGCCATTACTAATTTCCCAAATAGTTAAAGAACAATAGGTGTACTTACGAGGCTCTCTGTATCTTAATAGTGTTATTAAGGAGAGAATGTTGCATTGATGTATTGTCAACATTGAGCATCAGATTTTGTTCTGGACTACTAAACTGATATCATTTTGGAAAAAATTACGTAGTTAAAAGGCACAGACATGTAGAAATATGGACATATTGTCATTTAGTTATGTCTAGGAAAACTATAACCCTGTAAATAAAAAGGAATCAAAGGAAAATGACTTCCAGTCTTTACCAAGCACCAAATAAAGTAGATCTGAGTTTGAAAGCAATCAAAATCTAACAGTTCTTTCTGTGATTATTTCCAGTCAGTTTTATTTTGGCTGCTGAAAATAGCTTTAACACTATTGGGATCTATCTTACTTTTATGAACACTTCCACAGTATTGAGGACCTGTATATTTTACCAAAGTAGTAAAAGTTGAATTTATTTTTATATAACAGTAATAAATAAGTTAGGAGTAGGGAATTTTGCTAAATAATTGGGGACAGATCTTAAAATTATTTTCCAGTTGCAACTTTCAATTTAATCAATTGCATTTAATCATTCCAAACTGCATTATGACTTCTATAGTTAATAGCACATTTGTACTTGGAAGATTTTTTATATTTGATGATTTTAAGATAGCAAGATAAATGGAAAACTTACTGTGATACACCAGGGAAATCTAGAGTTGGAGGATTCATTCATCCAAGGTCTTTACTTTTCAATCACTGTGCTCAGTTTTGGCTGGAAACCAGATATTCCAGCCAGCACTAGAAGTAGCTTGATAATCCCAACAAATCTAATCAATTCAGGAATAATTTAAATTGCTTCATTCAATTTAATATCTATCGTTTATTTTTATCATCTGTATTAGTTAGCCAAAGGGGTGCTAATGTGAAATACCAAAAATAGGTTGGTCTTTATAAAGGGTATTTATTTGGGGTAGAAGTCCACAGTTACCAGACCATAAAGTGTTGTGTTTCTTCTCTCACCACAGTCCATTGCCACGTGTTAGAGCAAGACAGCTGCCGACATTTGCCCAGGGTTCAGACTTATTGGGTTC
>JAQZBX010050890.1:0-19528 GCA_029593785.1 Cabassous unicinctus | reverse complement strand
TATACAGAGGGAAAAAATAAGTATTATAATAGACATCATCAGAAACAAGCCAGAAGACAATGAAGCAAAAATCTTTAAAGTGCTGAAAGAAAACCTATAAACTTAGAATTCTAAATCCAGTAAAAAAATATCTTTCAAATATGAAGGCAAAAATTAAAACTTTCAGACAAAATCTGAGAGAATTTATCACACACTCCATGATATGTTAAATAAATAAAATTCTTCAGGCAGAAGGAAAATGATACCAGGTGGAAACTTGGATCTGCACAAAGTAATGAAGAGCACTCAACAACAAAAAATAAAAATAAAAATCACTGATACACCCAACAACACAGATGAATCTCAAGAGCCATCTAAGTGAAAGAAGTCAGACACAAAAGGTTACATATTGTTTGATTCTATTTATATGGACTTCTAGAGCAAGTAAAACTGTACCGACAGAAGCAGAGCAATGGTTGCCAAGAGCTGGGAGTGAGGGGAGGGGATGGACCACAAGGGTGTGTGCGGGAACTTTTGGAGGGGATAGAGATGCTCTACGTCTTGATTGTGTTGGTGCCTATATGGCTGCATACATTTGTCAAAAGTTACCAAACAGCAAACTTAAAATGAATGAATTTTATTGTATACATATATACATGTATATATGATACCCCAATAAAGTTGATTATTTTTAAAATACAATAAAGGACCATGTATAATGCATTTGTTTTAAAAATGCATCACAAGAGTAACATAGAAATTGAAAAGAAGGTGACTGGAATTACAGTGTATTAAGGTAGTAAGTCTGTTTTTCAAGAGAAGGTTAGAGATATTGATTAATTTTATACTTGGATAGATTGAGAAAGGAATTTGTAATTTCTCAGGTTATCCCTGGAGAACGTATAATTTTCTAACAGGTAGAAAGAAGAAAATGTAATGGGAAAACAAATACTGAAATCAAAAGAGGGGGCGCAGGAAGCACATAATGGATGAGACAAATAGGAAGCACAAAATAAGATGATAGCTATAAATCCAAATATATCAGTAATTGCAAGAAATTATGTGGACAGAAGATGAAATACTAAATCACACAAATTCTAACCAAAGAAGGCTGCTATATTGATATAAGACAAAATAGACTTTAAGTCAGAAACATTGCTACAGGTAAGCAGGATCTCTCCATAATGATAAAATGTTCAGTTTGCCAAAATGTATAATGATTTTAAATGTGTATGCACCTGAAAACACAGCCTCAAAATATATATAGCAAGAGTGACAGAACTATATGGAGAAATAGATAAATCTACAATCATAGTATAAAATTTTTGACACAGCTTTCTCAGTAATCAATAGAATAAACAGATTTTTTTTAATTCAGGAGAGATATTTGGTGAGTAAATTTGCCTTGATTTGATGGATACATGTATACCCAATCACTGCAGAAGACACATTCTTCTCCGTCGTTGTCCCCAGGCTATAGACAGGACACTGAGGTTCAGGCAAGATTACGGATTTGCCCAGCAAGCTGCAGTGGAACAAGGTCTCAATCTGAGTCTCTTGGCATCTAAATCACTAATTTTCCACTTTTCCTGGATGCAAAGGCCTCTGTCCCAAAGACAGATCCAACTTCCCAAAACCAACTGAAGGCCAGCGCAACATTGCTGAAAGCTGGGATGTGACTAAGGCAGGAAGACAGGAGGAAGCCATGCAGGAAGAAGGCAATGGTTGCCTACAGCCACGTTTGCTGGAGTTTGCCACAGGAGGAAAACCCTACAGTTGAGTGTGGTTGGCTGCCTAGTCCCAGATCCAATCCAGGAAGTTGGAGGATCCAGGCATAAGAAAATTCTATATCCTTCATCACTGGATATAGGAGACAATGGGCGTCCCTGAGCCTTCAAGAGGAGGAAGAGGTTCTGGGTCCCCACACTAAATGGTCATTTGTAGCTGGAAAAGAAGCACGGATGCAGGGGCCTGAGAGGGGAGGGAGTCGCCTGAGAGGTGGCGACTGAGCAGCTGGCTTGGGGCCGCCCCAGGGTTTTGTTTTTTTCCAGGAAGCTGAAAGGCCTCAGTGATGTAGCCAGAGGATGGCAGTTTAACTCAGCCCACTTATTCTCCTGAGGGTTATTCCTGCAGGGGTGGACAGAGCCTACAGTTACCATCCAGCAGGTAGGCCAGCTCGCTCCTATGCTCAGAGGCCTTCTGTGGACATTTCTGGCTGACCCCTATTGCTCTCCCCCTAGTTTATCCTCAGCTCTAGATACTGGCTAATAAGGGGTGGGGTGGACTGAGTTGTGCAACCCAGTTTGGACACATTCTTTGCCTTGGTCCACATTCTGGTGGGTGTGGACGCATTGTAAGTGAGGTCTCCTCAAGGAGTTACTTCAGTTAAGGTGTGGCCCAGCTAATCAGGCTGGGCTTTCATCAGGATTACCAGAGTCCTTTATAAATAGAGTGAAAGCCAGATGGAGAGAGAAGTCACAGGGAGCAGCCAAGAGCTGGAAGTCAAGGGAACCCAGAAGAGAAAAGACTCCATGATATGCATCGCCATGTGATAGAAAAGTCAAGGGCTAAGGGTCGCCAGCAGCCAGCCCCAAAATGTCAGTCTTCAGGGAGAAACATTGCCTTGACGATACTTCAGTTTTGGACTTCTAGCCTCAAAACTGTGAGCTAATAAATTTCCATTGTTTAAGTCATTATATGGTATTTGTTTTAGCAGCCAAGAATCTAAAACAAGGGCTAAGACATTGGCTGCTGTGCCACTTTTTTCAGGTATAACTTGTGCACTGGTAGCAGTTTAAAGGAGAAAGCTCACAAAAAGTGCACTCGTTCAATAAACATTTATTGAGTAGCTGTCATATTACAGGCATCTTGCTAGGCACTGTGCCTTAAGCAATAATAATAATAATTACAATAATAATAATAATAATAATGGCCAAGCACTGTGCTATGAACTTCAGTGTATTACCTTATGCAGTCTTCATTGCAGCTCTCTGAGGCAGGTTTTAACCGTATATCTGTAGAGACAAGTACACTGAGGCTCAGAGAGGTTAGATGACTTGTCCAATGTCACAAAGCAAGTAAGTGGCAAAATGAGACTGGAACCTAGAACCATGCTTTTTATCACAATGTTTCCCAAGATGAATAAGACCCAATTGCAAGTCATCAGCAGATGTCAATTCCTTTAAGCAGAAAATGCAACTAGAAGCTGGTGGGGTAGGTAGATTTGATATTTGAGGGAATGCTTCAGAGCTGTGTGAACCTTGCATTACTGTCCCATGTGTTCCCTGGGCAGGTTGCAGGCCACATGCCAGCTCGATCCCCAGACTTGGGAGTTGGGTCTCAGCTGCATTCACAGACACACAACGTCCCCACTCCACCCCCAGGGGCCACTCAGCAGCTGGCATGAGCTAGACTCCCTGGCAGGACCCAGCCTTGACTACTTGCCTTTGAGGATTTGATTCCAACCCACTTTCCAGCCCTCAGGAAACAGAAGCTTGTGTTTTCTCACTGCGCTTGTAAAGGTGCTTCCCCATATCTTTTTCCTTCCCAACAAAGAAAGGCATTCCAGCAGGGAGCAATTCCTTCCCCAGCAAGCGATTTCCCCTGGGAGGAGGTGAACCAGGAAGGGTTCATGGACAATACCTTCCAGGACGAGAGGTAGGGGGCCCCTACAAACTCCCCAGAGCCCCAGGAAGTGAGGTGGGAAGCCAGGGCTTTTATTGTTGGCCAGGAGAGAAGTGAGGAAGAGCAGGTGGGAACACACAAACACAGGAAGGCTGTGATGAAAAGAGATGACAGGACACGGTCCCCAGACCACTTGGTGGGAGGGGCCCGGAGTCTGGGGACAAGACCAGGAAGTTATTCCTTAGGACCCAAACCTTCGAGGAACTTCTACACAGAAGAGGTGGGGGCAGGGCCCATCCTCCGACGTGGCCATCTGACCACCATTTCCTTACTAGAAAAAGGTGCCTCTGTGTCAGAAGGAAACAGCCGCTATAGAGGCATGACTAATAGGAGGCGGAAGTGTGCTTTGCAAACTGTAAAATTCTGTACACGTGTTTGTTTGCTGTAAGTCTCCTTCCCAGAGCTAACCCTGGAAATTATAACAAGTGGCAAGGCAGGTGACAACATAGCAACAAATAAACAGGAGAGCAGATGCTAGTGTGTGGAGCTGGAAAGAATAGCTGGCCATGGAAGGAGGATGGGGCTCTGGGAGCAACACTCAGCTCATCCTCCCATAACTTGCCTGTGGGGGCACCTAGCTGCCTCGGGTCTCATTCAGGTCCTTTAGGAGTCCTGCCCACCCCCAAGTGAAGGCCCTGGACAAGCAGTTCTTTTATCAGGTAGGGAAGCAGCTGTTTTGTTCATTCTTTCATTCATTCCACTAGTATTTATTAGACACTTGCCTTGTGTCAGGTCCTATGATAAAGTGTGATTGTAACTGTTAAATGCTATAAAAGAGATATACACAGTGCTATAAATGCCTGTAATCAGGATAACTAGACTAATATGATAGGACAAGACCAAAGAAATGTTCATAATTAAGCTGACATCCAAAGGATAAGTGGATGTTAACTAGGTAAAGAGGGGGATAAGAGCAAACCAGGCATAAGGAATACTCTACACAAAGACCCTGCTTTGGGACAGAATTTGACATGTGTATCAGTTAACTTTTGCTGCATAACAAGTCATGGCAAAACTTAGTGACTTAAAACAACAATCATTTTTAAGTTCAATTTTGTGGATGTGGCTGGGGTTCAGTCAGGAGGTTCTAACAGTCTGGGCTAGATCGTGGCTGCTCCTGGCTGGGGCTTACTTATCTATCTGCGTCAGTTGCTGAGTCAGTGAGGGACTAACTGGCTATTGCTAGGGCTCCTCGGTTCTCCTCGTGGTCTCTCACCCACCAGCAGCATAGCCTGGGCTTCCTTCATATGACAATTGAAGGGTTCCAAAGGGCAGCAAGAAGGGGCAATTCCCAAAGTTTAAGCACTCTTCATGTCTCTGCACCCATCACACTTGCTAATGTCCACTGGCCAAAGCAAGTCTCATGGCTAAGCCCAGATGCTACCCAAGGCTGTGGTTACAGGTGGGAGTGACAGGTTGGGGCGGTAACTGCAACAATCTACCTCAGGGCATCCAAGGAATTGAAAGAAGTCAGGAGAACTAGAGAGTGAAGAGTGAAGGTGAGCATGGCACAGGGTGAGGGTAGAGGTGGGCTAGAGCCAGGACGTGCAGAGCCTCAAAGAGCAGGCAGGCCCTCTGGCTTCAGACCCGGTCTTGTGAGCTTGGTCATCCTCAATAAATCCCCTGAAATTCCCGGGGTGAACCGAGAAAATGGCTTTTCCAAGCTTAAGAAGCTGAGAGTGGGTTCTGGGGCCTGATCTTCCCCCACATTCCTGCCACAACCAGCACCACTATCAATGCGCCATATTTCCTGCCTCTTTGCCTTCGCACCTGCTTCTTGCTCAACTGAGAAAGATCTTCTCATCCCTCTCCACAGGGCCAACTGCTACTGCCCCAAGACTCAGTTCAGACCCCACCTCCTCAGGGATGCCCTCCCCGACTTCTCTAAGTCCCAGGCCCAGGGATAGGGAGGATGAAACATGGGGCTAGAGAACGAGGCTGTGGCTTACTAGAGTAGTCTCGGGGTTTCTAGGACCAAGTCAGTGCCCAGCCCTGCTCGTATGGCTCAGAACCTGCGGGTAGTGCTTCCCCCAGGTTTTAAACCATCTTTTCACCTGTTTGCCTCCTGCTAGACTGTTTCCTGAGGGAATGTCTGTATTCCCAGAGCCTACACACAGGAGGGAGTCAGAAATACTAGAATGAATGAATGAACGACTCCACTGCTAAGCAGTAGCCCCCTAGGGACCCCTCTGACAGCACCAGGCAGCTGCTATCACAGTAGAAGGGTGGGGGAGGCGGTCCTTTCCAGTCGGCCAGGAGGTCCGATATCTCCCAGTTCCAACATGAAGCCACCTACCCAGAGGAGCATCCCCTGGCTCAGGAACAATCCAAGGCAGGGCTGTCTGTGAGTGAGGAGAAGAGGGCTCCTTGGGTGACAAGTGGAGCAGCGTCACTCACTTTGCCAGGGAAAGGAGGAGCCAGCCGCGGCCTCCGTTGGCACAGCCTTCCCCTGGGTGCTGAAACAGCTGGCCAGGGCCAGCAGGTGAGGCCCACCTGAGCACTGATGCCAAGAAGCCGACTTATAGGTCGGCTCCCTCATCACAGGCTGTAGAAGCAGCACCAAAGGCTCCCGGCCCGGCCCACCAGTCCCGACAGAGATGTTTCCAAACTGGCTGCCTGGTCTTGAAACGGCAAGGTGTAAATCATACTGTTTTCCTTTTGCATAAAAGAAACATGAAGCCCAGTGAGATAAGCCTAATTTAACTCATCAGCCACTCTAGTAGTCACAGCTACCCAGAAAAAAAGACTACATTTCCCAGCCTCCCTTGCAGCTAAGTGTGGCCATGTGACCAGGTCCCAGCCGATGAGACAAGTAGAAATAATGTCTATAACTTAATAATGAGTCATCTTGAATCATATATCCAAGGGCACCACCTCAGAATGAGGGAGCCACAACATGGAAGAGCCTGGGCCCTGATACCTGGGAGCCAGCAGACCAGCCCTGAGCAACTTGTGCCCGCACTGTTAAACGAGAATGAAATGGACTCCCATCTTGATTATGCTGCTATTATTTAGGGTATTTGTCATAGCAGCTGAACTTCTATCCTCCTGACTCAGGAGGAGCCCAGGACCAAGTTGCCTCAGGAAGTCCTTCCAATTGATGAAGGCCACTGGAGCTGCCCAAGCGTCAGGTGCTTCCAGGGTTCCAGGACAACAGAGCTGTGGTCTCCCAGCCTCCACAGGGAGCAGCTGTTCTCTTGGAATAAAAGCCAGGGAAGCTGCCTGGAGGAATGGGAAGGAAGCAATCACAGCTGTAGTTCACTGTGGATACTAGTACACCTATAGAGGTTGTTAGGAGACTGACATACTTCTAGGCAGGTTGATAAGCAGCCACTGCCCTGAGCCACCCCACCCTGTGCATGCTCCCCCTCCCCAGCTATCTTCCCCCCAGACCCAGCATTTAATAACACCTGCCACAGGCCCTTCACCCCTAGCTCCAGACATTCCGATTCAACAAGCCATATCACTTGTTAAATACTTTGGACACCACTTCTTGGTGTTAAGGTGCCTGGTCCCAACTGACTGATGGCAAATGAAACCCTGAACTCAGTGTCAAGGGTAACGAGGGTGACAAAATTCTGAAAGCCAGGGACCTGCCATTGAATTTCCACTTCCAATTGGTCCTCCCACTCCTCCCCAAAGCCAGAGACACCCAGATCCCAACAAGGCCCACCCTCACCCCCTCAGAATGTCCCACAATCACACCCAGATATTATTGCACTCTTTTATTTACAGAAAAACACAGATAAAGCATTTCCATGTTCATTTATCAAAGTGATCCACTCTTTTCTTTTTGGCTCAAAGAAATATCACAGATGGACCCCAAGATCAATCAGAAACCCTTAAGATTCATCAGCCATCATTGGTCCAGGAGCAGCCACAAGACTCAGACAGACAGACAGCATCGCCACAGACTGGAAAAAACGAACAAGGTCCACGTTCACCTCACAGTAAAAATCTGCTCACCGACAGGCAAGGGTGGGCAGGAGGGGGCAGTTTCTCTCCTCCAGGGGTGGGAGTGGGCATCGGGGACAGGAAGCAAGGACGGGGGAAGGGCTGGACACCATTCCTAAATTAGAGAGGTAGTCCTTTTGCTTTTCGCCTCTAACCTTGTAGAAGAAAGTGCAAAAGCTACCATCCGCCCACCGCACTTCCACTCGAAAGGTCTGGGAAGTTGGTGGCTCGGGGCGCCCCTCCCGTGTGCGCGGGCGCCCGTGCGTGCGTGCGTGTTGAGTGCGGTGCTTGTAAACATTGTCGCCATCCATGTAAGAGACCCGACATCCGTGCGCCTGAATCAGGAGGTGGGGTGGGGGCTGGGCCCCAGTTCACGCCCCCTCTGCCCCAGTGATTCCCACCCAAGACATAGTGCAAATTTCAGAGTCAAAGGAGGCAGAAGGGCACGGGGAGGGGATGGGCGAGGGGCTGGAAGGACAGAGACATACAGGAGAGGGGGGGGGAATAAGGCAACAGTTAAAAATGGTTCGCTGTATCAAACCCAACACCGAGTGCCCCCCACCCACCCACCGCGCCCGCGTCACGAGAAAGGGCGGAAGTCCCGCTCCTCCACCAGGCTGATGGAGGGGTTCCTCAGCTCCTCGGCCGAGGCGGCCCTCCTGTAGCCCAGCTGCGCCAGCACCTGCTGGCAGGCGTTCTGGGCAAAGGCAACGATGTCGTAGGAGAGGCGGAAGCGCCACTTCTCCACCATGGCGGCGGAGTTCCGCACGGTGCCGTACTTGTGCTTGCCCAGGGCGGGGTCGCCCTGCGTGTTGTTCTGGATCCAGCGGGCCACGTGGCTGTCCAAAGGGATGCCCAGGAAGCTGTAGATCTCCTCCGTCTTCTGCATGGGGTTTCTGGCCAGGTCCTCGTAGCGCACCAGCATGTACTTGCCCTTGAGCCACGGGGGCCGCGTGAGGCCGGTGGACACGGAGTTGGCGAAGTCCTCGCACACAGTGGTCAGCTGGGTCACGTCCAGGTTGTAGGGCCTCCTCCCCGTGCCGTACCAGAGCCTCCAGAGCCGGTACGTGTCGCGGAAGGTCTCGCTGCGGGAGGCCAGGATGCCCCGCGGGTCTCGGACCAGCTGGATCACTTTCAGGTTTAGGCGGGGGTCCTCCACCAGGGCCCGCAGGTCGTTGACCTCGGGCACCCGCACCGTCTTGATGGCCACGTGGCTGCGCTCGCGACAGGCCTCGGCCGCCATCGTCAGGTTCAGCAGGCCGCACTTGCGCACACAGTCCCCCTCTTCCAGGACCAGGTCAGCGGGCCCGGGGGGATCGCACACGGGGCGTGAGCAGAGCACCCTGCTGGCCCCGCGCCGGAAGATGCGGTCGGTGGTGTGGTTGACGGGTGGCGGCTTGATGTAGTTCTCCAGGAAGTGGAGGTCGCAGTCATAGAGGCTGCGCAGCAGGTCGCGGCTGGCGCCCAGCATGACCCGCCGGTCGGTGGGGCTCTTTCCCTGGGTGAAGCGGGGGATGAGCGTGTTCTGGACGTGGTAGAGGGGCTCGAACAGGTAGAAGACGTCCAGGTGCTGGTTGAAGAGCTGGCCCACGAAGGAGGAGCCGCTGCGGGTCGTGGCCAGGATGAGGATGTGGGTCTTGCGTGTGAGGTTATAGGCGAGGGTGGGCCCCTCCTCACACAGCCGCTCCGCCAGCCCAGCCTCGGCCAGCCCTGGGCAGGCGTGGAAGGACTTGGCGGTGAAGGTGCGGATGGCCGTGTACTGGATGGCGATTGAGGCCAGGGCGAGGAGGAGGACGGCCTTCCAGGAACAGTGCATGGCTGGGCACCTTCATGGGGCTGCTTCTCCACCGGCAAGGTCTGCGGGCAAAGGCAGGCCGCCATCAGGGAGCAGCCAGGGGTGCTCCGGGGCGTGGGGGGCACATGCTGGCTCCCTAGGAAGGGCTGGTCTCCAGGGGGCCCAGGGAAACATCCTCGACTCCCGGCCCAGTGCTCTCACACACACACATCTTCCCCAAGGCCCAAGCAGCTTCTCCACTGGACTTTGCCATCCTCTGGGGGACTCCTGGGAGCCAGACAAACTGTTGCCAAGGGCCCTGGCCCTCAGAATTTACCCTACACACTGCTGCAAGGGCCTCCTCTCTTGAGCTCCGAGTTCCTTAGTGGGGCCCCATTGTGTAAGAACGTAACACCCCCGACCCCCCATATTTAGGGAATGACAAGTTCCCTTCTCCAGCCATCCCTCTGCCAATGCCCACCACCCTGCCAGCATCTCCTGGGCCCACCAGCATCTTCTTCCACCTCCAAGGAGGAAGAAGAGTTTGTGTTAGATGCCCAAGCCCCTGGGCAGAAGGGAACCCTGCCCACCGTGAGTCAGCGAGCTGCCAGCATCAGCTCATCCACACCAGCTGGGCCAGGAGAGATGGACAGCTGTGTCAAGCCCCCTCCAACTGAAGGACACGGTAAGCAGCTAACTCCAGACGTGGCCTGCTGTGGCTCCTAGCCTGGAGCAGAGACAGGGGGCCCAGGAGCTGCTCAACCGCGTGCCTCCCCAGGACCCAATGTTCTCCAGGGCTGGCCCTGAGCCCCTGAAGATGATCCCACTGAGAGACAGTGGCCTAACTAGCAAAGACGATCTTCCTCCTCCAGGCACCCCACCCCAGCCAGCCCCCCAGGGCCTCCACCCTTAGCCCCTTCAGTCCACAGGGTAAGCTCGGGGACCCCACTGTGACCCACACATGGCCTCAGAGAAGCCAGGCAGGACAGAGAAAGCAGGAGGAGGTGGAACAGAAAAGGGCAGGAACTCTTCCAAGAAACAGAGGCGGCCTGGGGGGTGGGGACAGGAAAGCAGGGAAAGAGATGGGTGGACCAAGGGTCCAAGGCAAGGAGCCAGCCTGAGCTCTTGAAGATTCCCCTGGGTGAGCCTTCCAGGCAAGCTCAGCCACCAGGCCCCAGGGAGGGGCAGCGCTGCTCCAGGAATGAACGTGGGGAGGGCTCGGCCACTTACCAAAGAGGGGCCACTCCAAGCCGGGCACCGTGCAGCTGCCGCGTCTCCTGGCCCAGCTGGCAGTCCGAGTCTGTGTGGCAGCCTGTGGCCAGCAAACGGCAGGGAGACGGGGGTGGGGGGGAGCTCGAGGTGGGCCTGGGTTCCCAGCGCCCACCTCCCCATCCCTTCTTTCCCATGTCTTCTGTCCCAGAATGCCCCCATTCAGGCCCACAGGTCCCCCACATTTGCTCCCCTTCTCCCCCCAGGGCCAGGCTGAGGAGGCCCCTGCCTGCTCTCCCAGACCAGTCCCCGACTCAGGGCCCCGGCCAACTCAGTGCCACCTGGGCCCTCCAAATCCTGGGCTGCATGCCACCCCTCCATCCTCTCCACCACCACCCCCAGCAAGCAGGGAGGCTGGCAAGCCTGCCCACCCAGCAGACCCTGAGGGCTGGTGCGACCACACCCCTGGGGGGACACCCTCCCCATTCACCACCCAAGAAATCACGGGAGCTGCAAAGAAACCAATGTGCCGCAAACCTTCCAGGCCTGGCCAGTTCCGGGCACTGCTCTGGTGACCATGCTGACTCCACCAGCCAAGCGGCCAACAACGGAACAGACTGTTATCCCAGAAAACCTGGCCCAGCGCATGGCCCAGATTGGCTCTGCGTTTTAAATAAACAAAACAAGCCTGACCCTTTTCAATTCAGTTGGTTCAGTGATTCCCAGGAGGGAGGTTGGCGGAAGTCAGCCAGGGCAGGGGGACTCACCCCAGGCCTCGAGGTCGACACTGCGCTCAGTTGAGCACAGCCCAGGCCTGCTCCCAGGGGGCCGCCGGGCCGCGGGGGGAGGTTCTTCTTCCAACCACTCTGGAAAGAGGGGAGCGGCTACCTGGAACTCAAAGGGAAAGTCTTTCACCAAGATCATAGCATTAACATTTTCTGAGCACTTTCTAAGTATGATTTAAACCCTTTTTATCTGCATTAGCGCATGGACGCCTGGCGAGAACTTTTGTGAAAGAAAGCCAGTGTTATCTCCATTTCACAGGTGAGAAAACGGAGGCACCAGAGGTAGAGTCACCTGCCCGAGCTCAAATACCTGCTCCAATCCCAATCGGGAGGCTCACCAGAGCCCATACTCTTCCTCTATGGAGCTTTGACATTCTGGCTCTCGGGGTTATATGAACTTGGCCTTCAAACATGCATGCAATCAATGTCTGCGTCTCATTTGTGAACGAGTAGGAGAGAAACTGGGCATCAGAAGGGGGAGGCAGACGATTTCCGGGACTTTGAGTGTGTTCTTTGCCTGTGCCATCTGGCCTTGTTAATCTGTTTCTTCCTGGCTGATGGGATGAATGCGGGTGAATATTCCCACATCCAGCTACTTGGCCTGAGGGGTGGGACAAGTGGGTCTCCATTTCCCAAACCTGCTCACCCAACTCTTGGCACCATGTTATTCCTTACAACCCACTCTGGGACATAAGTGTCCTCACCCCCATGGTTTGGATGAAGAAATTGAGGCTCAAAGAATAAGGAAATGTGTATAAACAAATAAGTAGCAGATTTTTTTTACCACCAGATCTTTAGGTTTAAGAGTTCCTGAAAAAAGCATTCTCTTGCCTCCCCTGATACCCAATGATTGTAAGTAATTTTCCGTTTCAGAACATTGGTTCTTTTGCCTTGAGTCAACTCCTCACCTGCAGTCTAAACCCTGTGTACCGTCCTCTGCATGGAGCATCTGGTCAGTCACCATCGGGTAAAACTCTTCACTTAAAAATAATTATCATGTTCAATTATCCTCTTTACCTTTTCATCTCCTAATAAAACACTTTTAGTGTCCCCCAATCCCCTCCCCTCCAAAAAAAGAAAAAAAGAAGTAGCAGACACTGGAACCCCTCTGGTCAGACGCCCAGGCCCATGCTCTGCTCCCTTCCCCACCCCCCACCCCCTGCCTTCAGATTAGGATGGAAGAAATGGAGCTGAGGCACTCTGCTGGCCTTGGTGAAGGACACGGAGGCTTGGCTGGGATGGTGACGAGATGCTGAGGCTATAGGGCCTGGGGGTCCTCTTTAAGGACGAAACAGCACTTGTTACCTATAGGAAGTGGTACTGTGTCACCAGGTGGCAGTAAATAGGAAATGGGACCCAATCTAGATTCTTGGGAACCTCCTAAGGTGATCTGAGAAAAACCACAACCATGACCAAGCCCCGACCCTACCCCTATCTCACCCTCTGCAGCAGAGGACGCTATTTCCTTCGGTGGAACTAGGCAAGGTACCCAGAGAGAATGGCCTCTCTGCGTTAATGTGACCTAACTGCAGTGTGCAGGACCACCTGCCCAAGTCCCCCAAGACAAATAGTAGGGAAGGCCATCAAAATAGTGCCAAGGAATATTTTTAAGTTATCTAGGGACCCGTCCTTTAGGTGCAGTGTCAAGTCATCTGGGTGTACTTCTTTTGTATTTATTCACAAACACTTCTCATTTCTCCAGCATGTGCCAGGCACCATTGTAGGCACTTTGAGGAAAATAACACCCAAGGCAGCAAATGCTTACTGGGCATACATGACATTTCTCCCAGGCATATGCCTCTTCATGGGCATTAGCTCATCCCACCCTCATGCCAGCCCATGAGGTTGATACTGCCATATCCCCAGTTTAGAGATAAGAAAACCGAGGCTCCACAAGGTTGGATGACTTTCCCAAGCTCACGCAGCTAGCAGGGGCAGAGCCAGGATGCCAGCCCAGGCAGTGTGCCCCTCCACACTCGAATCCTCATCCCTCATTCAATCTCTTAGTCCACTTGCAATCCAGCCCCTTTGGTCCCCACCAAGACAAACAGTACTTTTAAGGTGGCACCACTTAATTCAAAAACAGAATTTACCCCAGGTTTTCTTTAAAGAGAGCATCTTGCCAGGTAACAGGCCACTTCAGTCCTCCACTCTCCTGCCACCACCCAGCAAAACTTAAGGCCAGGATTAGAAGCTGCTGCCTTTGCTGATAAAGCAGAAGTAACTGAAGCATCCTGGGGTGTATAAATTCCTAAGAAAGTAGGATTCAGCTTCCCTTGGTGCCGCCTGGGCACCAAGAAGGGGAATGTGTTTGAAAGCCCAGGCCCTGCCCCCAGGAGGGCAAAGCCAGGGCATGGGAAAGGGAAGATGTGGGAGTCAGGCCCTCCTGGAAGTGCCCCATCTCCTGCCAGCCTGGCAGAGCTGGGCCCGGGGCTGGCCAAGCGTCCTTGATATGCTGGAAGCATCTGCCCTGGAAACCAGAGGCCCTGGGGGCAGGTTCCGCTTTTTCCGAGGAAGCCCTGGCCCTTGAGGAGACTCCTCAGTGCCCTCATCCTCCAAGCCAGACTGGGAAGCCCAGAAAACCCCTGGATTTCTCACAGCCTCTGGCACGACCTCCCCACACTGCTGGTTAGCCGAGATCCAGACAAACCTTAGATCCAGGAGCCTGGGATCTGTCGTTTCTGCTGGAAGGCAGGGGAGTTGGTGAATCCCCACTCCCAGCAGAAAAGTAAGGTTTCAGCCCCAGTATCTGCCACCTTCAGATCAGGGCACAGGGTGGGAGTGGAGAAGAGCTCCACATGGAAGAGCTCAAGCCATGGGCCCATGCAGACCTGACCTGTCACTTACCAGCTGTGTGGCCTCAGGTGATTCACATCTGTCTCTGAGCCTCAGTCTCCCCATCCATAAAGTGGGTATAACCATGGTAATGGTTGTAAGAACTGAGCAACTTGGCATTGGGACCTGGGCTCTGGCCCCAGCCTGGTTGATCCCAGCTCAACAACTCACTTGGCAGGGACCCTGGGCAGATTTCGTACCCTCTCTCTGGGCCTCTGTTTCCTCACCTGCAAAACTGAGATAATTATAACAAGGCGATTGTGAGGACTAATTAGTTAATACAGGACCTGGCATAGGGTAGGCACTCAATAAAGGTCAGTTAAAATCATCATCAAATGTCAGGTTTGTTTTCTGTCGGGGGGTGGGGGAAGCACCTTCGAACAAATCATCCTGCAACCCACAGGGTCTGCCTCTGGCAGTGAGGCGGACACTCTCCCCGACTGCTGTGCCGAAACCTTTGCCCACCGCCCCTTGGCCCTTCTCGCCTCCGCTCCTCTCCACACCGGGACACTCACGCTGAGCCGCCGCAGTGGCTTTCCTGCTGCCCTCTAGTGGCCACGTCCCATACTGCAGCCTTTTAGCCCTGCGTCTCTTGGCTGTGTTCAGAATTCCTGGCTGGTTGACTGCCCCCTAATCTGAGGATGCGGCCAGCAGGAGGTGATGCCGCAGGATGCGGGGAGGTGAGATGTTGACACGCCCACCCGGGCTGCAGCCTCTGCTCTGGGCCTGGGGGCTTCAAGGCCTCTTCATTCTTCTGGTGGTTTGTGCCCTCCTCTTCCTCACCTGTCCACGAAGAAGCAAGCAGCAACAGGCAATCTCGCCTCATTCCAAGGGCCTCTATCCCTGGTCTCATCTGCCTGGCAGCGAACTGAATGCCACGGGCAGGAGTAGCCTACAGGCTCTGCCTTTCCCTCCCTGTGTGACCTTGGTCTCGGTTCCTGGGCTCTCTGAGCCCCGGTTTTTCCATCAATCCAATGATCCTAAGCATGTCTCAGCTCTGGCCACTGGGTTCTCTAATCCCAGCAAGGCCTCATACTCCATTCTCAGGGGCAGAGCACCCACGCTGCAGACAGAGGGACCCTCCTTTGGGAGTGGGAAAACCCCAGACATCTTCCCAGTCAGCTGCCCAGGATGCTCTGTCCCCACCTCAGCCTAATCCGTGATGCACCAGTGGAGCCCAAGAACCATGGGGCTCTGCCCCCCACCTCCTGCTGTATGGAAATCCCACATAACCCAGAGCTGTGGCTCTTTACCTTTCCTGGCCCACAGACTCCTTAGAGACACAATCCCTCTCTCCAGAAAAACCCATCTGTGCCTACAATTTTACACACACAATTTAAGAGGTTCCTAAACCTCCTAAAGCCCACCCAAGAGCACCCCTTCACTTCCCTAGAGGCTTAACCCCTTTGCTGTTAATGCCCCCCCGACCCCATCCTCTGGAATTTTCTTTTCAAGCAGACTGTATCGGAGAAGACTCCGCAGATCTGCATGTACTGATGTGGAACAATCACCCAAGAAATATTAAGTGAAAAAAGCTAGGGCCAGGAAACATGTATACCGCTCTTTCTGATTTTTTAAAGGGGATGTGTGTATGCATGTGTGTGTGTGTGTGTGTACTTGTATATATGTATAAAAAACCACTGAAAGAACCTGCACTGAAGTGGTGACTACAGATGCCCAAGAGGGGGTAACTGGGAGCCTGGGGGAGAGGAATCACAGTTTTCACTGAGCTTTTTGGTTCAGTTTTAACTTTCTTAGGCTGCAGGGAACAGGGGAAGCTGTCCCATGCAGGAACTGGCACCTCGCCAGGCCTCCTCCCCTGGAGCCATCTCTCCTCTTCTCTCCCCCATTTCCAGGACACTGGGGCCAAAGTCACTACTTTCTGCCAGAATTTGGCTCTCTCTGACCAGATGGGCCACTAAGGACTGCGGTAGTCGGCTGGAGCTACTGAGACAGGGCAGAGATGAAAAATAAACAGGACCTCAGAAAGGGCTGGGGGCAGTGGGGAGCAGCTGAGGTCTGATTTGGGGAAATGACTCTCCACTGCACCCCCCTCCAAGCTTTTCCTCCCTAAAAAGTTTGTGATGCATGGGGGGATGGGGAGGAGACAGAGAGAAAAAAGAATGTGAACACCATATTACTGGTCAGACTCAGGGGACAGGATGGACGGGCCCCAAAGCTATAGATTCCCAGGAACCGGAGCCAGGGGCAGGGGGAACTGGACATGAGGGAGAGGGTGGCAAACAGGCCTCTGGGACTGGGACTGCAGAGAGGGAAGCCTTAATCCCTGGGCTTGCAGTGGCCAGCACTGATCCTCCATAGAGGTTTGTTTAGTTAAGGCTCTCTATGATGACACATAAAACAGCAAGATTTTTTTCTTCCTAAAGAAAATGAGGTGATGAAATGAGACAAGGGGAAAATAAGGGTATGAAAATCTCAAAAGAACCTGGAGCAAAGTCAGCACATAAGAGCCAAGCCACTTGGGGGCTACACATACAGGTCAGAGCTTCCTGGCAGTCAACGGGAAAGGGGAAATATTTCATTTACATGCTTCATAGGATCCATGAGATAAAGATTAAAGCCGCTGCTCAAGAGATGTCTGGCTATTCCTGACACTGAATCCAGCACAAGATTTCTCCCAAGAGGCTTCCGAGAGAGCCCTGCGCAGGGACCACTATGAATCACATCCTCAAGACCTTCTTAGCTAAGAAATCCAAGGACAAATTTCATTGGGCTGTGACCTAGAGCATCCTTCAATGTGGGCAGTATGCCAACATGTGTTTCAGTCAGTGCAACTGACTGAAGGCAATCTGATGGGGGAGGCAATCTGACAGGGGAGGCAATATTACAACACCTGGACTCAGACCTCTGTGGTATGGGTCAGCCCAGGGCAGACTGGAGGCAACAGTGCTTCTCTTTGGGGTCATGCCCGCCTCGACTTGAGATGCTGTAAGGCCTCTCGAGCTTCTCCCCAGAACCTGCCCCAACACAAACACGGTGTTTGTGTGCAGTCTCGAGAGTCCCTTGACCTTGACCTATCCACAGACCCCATGGGCAGAACCCCAGCTCCAACACATCCTTGGGGCACCTCCAGGTGGGGCGAGTTTTCACAGCCACGTTTTCCAAGCCAAGCACCCAGGGACTCGCCAGTGTGTCTGGCTAAACGCAGGCCCCACGGACTTTCCAGCACCAGCGGAGCTGCCCGGCTACCTCTTATGAGCGCTGGCATCTCCAGAGCAGGCCACTCCAATGTCCACAAAGGAAGACCCCGGGGGACACCCATGGGCCAAGCGCCTCCTTGAGGAGTGCCTCACAGCCTGGTGACTAGGCCCCTCCCTGTGGGCCAGGTGCCGCTGCCGCCCTGCAGCCTTTAGAGCTGTGAGGCCCTGAAAGAGGCACTTAACCTCTGTAGGCCTCGGTTGTCCTGATTGATGAAATGGGAAAAACAGTCACGGAATCTCTCAAATATTTGGGCTGTGGACAGAAAGACGGTGAATGCCAACACCTAAGCACAGTGCCAGGCACAGAGCAAGAAGGAACCGTGAGCATTATTTTTAGGGGCTCCTCTAACCTCCAAACAGGCAGTGCTGGCCTGGAAATAGTCAAAGAGGTTCAAACAGCTGCCACAGCCACCATCATCAAAGCGGTGGTGTTGGGGACCCCACTGCAGGGACCGCAGAGAGCACACCTGCCTGGGGGAAGGAAGGCACCTCGCTGCCCTGCCGAGGGCGCTGTCGGCCAGCTGGGCCCCAGGCCCGACCTGAGAGGAAAGTTTTCAGCAGCAGCGGGGAGAGTGACTGACCTCCTGGCCAGGGCACAAGGCCCCAGTGTGCCGGGCTCCTCGCGGGGGAGAGATGAGTCAGAAGGGCCCAGCTCCGTCTCAGGCAGGTCCTACCACAGCCCGGCCTGCAATAGGCGGGACGCTTCTGCCCTGACACTGGGCGGAAAGGCCCCGGTTTCCTGCCTCCCCCCACCCCCCCAACCACCAGCAGCAGCAGCCGCAGTCAGAGTCGGAATAGTACCGAGGCCCCACCCCCTGGATACCGGGGCTTCGGCCCATCCTCCCAGCTTCAAGGATGGGAAAACATCAACAGGAGCTGGAGAGCAGTCTTCACGCCCTGGGGGATGAGCGGCAGGGGCTGGAGGGGATGGATGGGGCACGGAGTCTCACCTGGCCAGAGTCATCACTCCTGTCCAGGGGATGCTCACCATATGTCAGGTGCCACCACCTCCTTTCACAAGTGAGGGGCAGTGAGGCTCAGGCAAGTGAGGGAGCCCATCCAAGAGGACACAGCTGGTCTGTGGTGGAGCCGGGATTCAAACCCAGCTCTCAGGACCCCCTAGCCCTGGTCCTGGCCACACCCGAGAACAGGAACAGCAAGCCGGCACCTGGAGACTAGAAGGGAGGGGCACAGAGCCAACTCATGGCAGGGAGCAATAGGGAGAAAGGTCGTGGGAGGCCCCAAAGGATGTGGAAACCAGGGGTGAGCCTGAGGGGGCCCCGAAGGCAGCCTCTGGGGCCTAGGTCGGTGGGGAGGGGCCACTGTGAGGCCAGGACAGGATTCTGGGGACCACTGCTAAGGGTGTAAGGAGCTGGGTCCCAGAGGGTGAAGGAACCCAGCCACCCTGGGAAAAAGGAGCCTGAGAGGCTGGCCCCAAGGGGTGGTGTAGGGAGCAAGGATTAAGCAGTCTGCCTGGGCCCCCAGACTACAGGCCCTGCCACACCTGGCCCCTCACGGGTTTTCTCCCTCCAAAACATCTTTTAAGAATTCCCTGGGTCCAACGGGTCCTCTTCTCTCTGCAGAGCCAAGCCTACCTCCTCCAAGCAGCCCACCCTGAGCGCTCTCCCCATCCCCTACCAGATGCCCTTTGTGGCTGGTTCTCCTGGCATGCCACACAGGTCTGTGCCACCTCACAATTTCCCAGGGGGTTCACCCTCCCCAGCTGGACGACAACGAAGACGGCACAAGAGATACTGGGCCTGGATGCGAGTGGAGTGGTTTTACCACCTGATGGGCAGCAACCATCACCTACCCTGCTCCCCAAGGGAAGGTGGGTGGGTTTATGGCCAAGGGGCCCAGGAAGGCAGCCAAGAGGACATCAAAGAATGTTTTTAATACCACCCAGCCTATAATAGTCTGGAATGGGGCATGGTGTTGGGGCTCAGGCCCAGACAAGACCCCCTAAGCCCAGAGCTTACCACCAGCCCACAGCCAGTTCCAACAATGCCCCTGCCCAGGAGGCCAGGGCAGCTCAACCCATTACCCCTCTGTCTCCTGGGTGGGAAGCATTAGCGGAAACACGGCTC
>JAQZBX010050889.1:0-19530 GCA_029593785.1 Cabassous unicinctus | reverse complement strand
GGCCTCTCATATGGTAGACGGGTGCTCTATCCATTGCGCCACACCCGCTTCCTGCCGTGAGGTTGCTGCATCAGCCCACCGCACTGCTCAGGCCGGCGTGCCCTCACAAGGAGGCCTCGGGACACGAACCTGGGCCTCCCATATGGTAAACGGGGGCTCTATCCACTGAGCCACACCCGCTTCCCACTATAGCCATTAAATATGTGTCCCAGAGATGTAAATCTTTGGTTTGTTCATATGCCAGGTGAGCCCTGAATCTCAGCAGAGTTCCAGCCAACACCTACTCTCCAGTTCATTGGACTCACCTGGGACTACTAACAAAAGGATGATGATGGACAATACCCATCCCAAAAAACAGAGTATCTACAACTGCAAGCAAGACAGTTCCATCCATCTGCCCCATGGGATCTAAAACCCCTCTCATTGGGAAGCAGAGTGGGCATCACCATGCCCAAATCCTCAAGATTGAGGAATGAACAACATAAGGGGGAATGCAACCATAGACTAAAGTAGACTTAGTTTACTCAACAGAAGAATTTGTAACATTGATATAAAGGCAGTGGTCACCAGAGGTACTGAGGGGAGGGAGAGGGAAGAATAGGTGTAACATGGGGCATTTTTTTGACATTGGAATTGTTCTGCATGACATTGCAATGACGGATATAGGCCATTATACATGTTGTCAGAATCTATAAAATTGTGTGGTGCAAAGTGTAAACCATAATGTAAACTATAGACCACGGTTAGTAGCAATGCTTCAATATGTGTTCATCAATTGTAACAAATGTACCACACTAATTAAAGTTGTGTTAATGGTGGAAAGTGTGGGAGGAGGAGGGAGTGGGGTATAGGGGACCCCCTATATTTCTGATGTAACATTTATATAATCTAAAGCTCCTTTAAAAAGAAAGGAAAAAGGAAGTGATGCAGTGTGCGTCAGCACTTCTGAGCGCACCTGAAGGCTCCACTTCGCACCTGCCTGCCTCCAGTCTGGAGGGCACCCTGGCTGGGAGGGGCTCACTCCTTTCCCCTTACTGGGTGGGGGAAGCCTCGGGGCCTGGCAATGAGAGCTGGGGCTGGAGCCAGGCTGCAGTGTCCGCCCTGGCTCTGCTCTAACTACCGGGCTACTCTGGGCAAGTCATTTCCGTTCTCTGAGCCTCAATGGGCCCATCTGAGAAGCAGTAACAAGAATAATGACCCCTACAGGTTAGGGTGGGGTTAAAATGACAGAAAGGGCTAGCAAAGCTCTGCGCTCCTGGGAGAGGCCAGAAGACTGGCCGAAAAGTCAACTGATAAAAACGAACCCCTCACAGCTGCAGGCGCTCTAGAGAGCCTGTCCCTCTGCAACCTCATTGCTTGAGACACGCAGAGCAAGGGTCAGCACTGTTATTTCCAAATGGGAAATTGAAATCTAGAGCGGTAACGTGCCCCAGGTTGTAAAACCAACTTCTGAGCAGGAAGGAGCCTGAGAGATCATTTAGCCCAAGCCTTCCATCTCTCAGATAGCTGGGGGGAGGCTAGAGGAGAGGAAGTGTCTTCAGAGAAGTCACAGGCCAGCTGAAAGCGGTGGGGCAGGGGGCTGCTTTCTCGACCCCTGGCCCAGCGCTCTGCTTGAGTCTAGTCCAGACACCTCAAGTTCCCCTTTGACAAACCTGGGCAAGCCCTCGACACAGCTTCTGCTGGGCCAGCCTTTGCAGCCTTGTCAGAAGGGGTGGAGGTGCCACAGTGGAGTGCCGGCCATTTCCTGGAGAAGTGACCCTGAGAGGCCCCTCCCGCCTGGAGCCTCCACCACCTCATCTGTAATTTCAGGACGACACTGGCATTTCTTCCAACTCTTCATATTCTAGAAGCGTCTTGGAGGTGGGGATCATTCCCGTGACCTCAGATCACATCCAAGGCTGGACCCAACGATGATAACAAATCGTAAAGGAGCCACTGCAGCTCACCAAGTGCCTTCGCAGCCTCTACCTGCTTCAACCCTCAGCTGGGAGGCAAGGGGGCAGGGGACAGGGGTCAGAGGTCCTCCAGAGAGGCACCTGACACAGGAGGACCAGGCCTCCTTAGGTCTTCAGGACAGAATAGGAAGAGGCAGCCTAGGGTGGCAGCCAAAGCCAAGGGCCTCGGGGTCACATGGGCCTTGGCAGGACAGTCCCATCTCTGCCCATGCCTGGCAGTGTGGCCTTGGCCAGTTGCTCAATCCCTCTGGGCCATGTGTGAGAGGACTGCCTCCTAGTTCGCCTGGGAAGGTTAAATGGAACAGTGTGTCACCTGCACTGAGGCCCCTGCCAGCCCATCGCAAGGGCTGAGTAACTGGAAGTGGATGTGCTCGTTGTGACGTGCCAAGACTCTCACGGTCACTCCTGGCCTTGACTTCCGGGGAGCGCTACGACAAATCTGCTCTCAATTCCTCTCTGTTCTGGCTCGTTCCCCGCACCCCTACTTTGAGTCTCTGGGGTCCTCTGCCTGCTGACGGGTGGGGGTTACCTTCTCTGGAGGTCCATGTCATCAGGAGAGGGGCCATTCTGCGCCTGACGCTGGCTGGAGGGGCCTGCAGGGCAGAGAAGCACAAGGGCGCAGAGGTTAGAGGGGGCGAAGGCCCTGACACACCAAGCCGCACCTGCGTCCTGGCCGCGGCGGCCGGCCTCCTCTCAGAAGCGGCTCTCACCGGTGCCACCTCCCAGCCGGCAACCCTCTGCCTTTCTTGTAGCTCCTCCTTCCCAGCCCATACACACAATCCAGTTTTCCACATGGTTAAAATCATCTCTTTCAGCTCCTGACCCCTCTTCTTCCCTTGTCAACCTACACTTGCTCTTCCTACTTCCTCATGTGCCACTGTCCCCTCAACCCGATACAATTTGGCTTCTGACCTGTCTGCGCGCCACAAAACTGTTCTAACTTCACCAGTGGACTTGTAACCGCCAAACCCTAAACTCGTCAAGGCCAAGTGGATCCATTTTTATTCCACTCTCTTCTTAAAACCAGAAGGAATTTTGCTCAAAGCAACAGCACTTACGGCTAGTGAACGTCAAAGCCAGCATCCCTCACCCCGATGCGCTGCCCGGCTGCCTGGGCATAGGAGTCTGAACTTGTGCGGTGGGGAAGGTGGGGTGGGCCGCGCGGGCTGGGAGAGACTGGCCCTGATGTTCTGGACCTGGAGGGGGGCCAAAGAGCAGGTGAGGGCAAATGAGGCCAGCACTGGCAAACAGGATCAGGGCTCCTTTTCTGCTGTGCCAATTTAAGAATAAAATACAGGCTTTTGCCCCAAAAGAACTAATTGTACTTTCTCACTGCCAGCTCAGGTGCTGGCTGGGGAACTGCAGAGGAGGCCTCTGGGCAAGCCGCGCTCACGCGGTGCTGTTTAGATGGGAAGTGGCTTTGTTTCCGGCCCAGGATGAGGTGACAGCAACTCAGCCCCATGCAGCCCAGAGGGGAAACCGGTTTGCCCCCCCACTTTGCAGAGGCCCTCAGTGCTCCTTCCCTCCTTGTTCTTGGGAAACAAAAGCAATTAATATGCGAACACCACCAGTTTTCAGTAGCGTCACAGCACTTTTCTTCATTTAACTTTAATTCTCACAATCCTGTAAGACTGGGGTTCTTAACCTTTTTTGTTCCATGGACCCCTCTGCCAGTCAGGTGAAAACCACAGACCCCTTACTAAGTCCACACTATACTGTGGATTATTTAATAAATATATCCCACCAACGTGTCCCATAAGAATGTTTTTTGAATTTTCATTCAAGCTCACGGACCCCCTGAAATCTATCCGTGGACCCTGGTTAAGAAGCCCTGCTGTGAGTGAGACATGAGAATGTGTATCAGGTGAGGAAACCAGGGGAAGAAAGGGCAAGTGCTCAAGCCTCACAGCAAGCAAGTGGCAGAGTCAGACTCAAACTACCAGAAGACCCTACTTTTTTCTAAATTCAGTCCACTGGGGTATGGGATGGAGAACAGCTTCAAGAACGCTGGGGGCAGAATGACACACTCCCAGGAGGAGAGCTGCAGCCCTGGGCAGTGCTCCCAGCTCTACCTGCCCCTGCCCCGGCCCTGCAGGCTCTGCAGGCAGGAGGGCTTGAGGAGCCTGGCCCCACATGCTGGCCTCGGGCCTGAGCACTCTGGCTGCAAGCCTGGCTGGGGGACTGCACTCCTGCCCTCTTCTAAGGCCTGGTCTCACCTTCCTCCAGGGCCTGAGGGCCTGTCCTGGAGCCCAAACCTCCTCTGGCCAGGCCCCTCCCTGGAACGGGGTCTGGATCGGGTCTGCGATGCCTGTGCTCCCCAAGGCCTGGCCTGGGCGCCTTCCACTGTTTCCCAGTCCCCCTCCACAGCCCACTGGTAGGGGCTTCTCTGGCACCTCCTGAAACCTCAGGGTGGCAGCATCACAGCAAAGTCATCAGACCCCCGTTCTCGGCATTGCGGACGGTCCCCAGGGGACGCTCTGTGAAGCCAAGGGGCTGGGAAGAGTGCTATCTGTGCTCAGGTGAGTGCTGCTGGGCCGCACCTCACCTCCTGCGCTCAGCTGGGTCTCTTCTCCCGGCAAGGGAGCAGGTGAGGACCCCAGCTCCTCCTCCTCCACCTTCCAAGTCTCTTTTCATTAGTTACCGAGTCTTACTGACCCTGTGTCTGAAATCGCTACAGAACTTGTTGGCTCCTCCGTTCTGACGTGGCCACCTTGGCGCCTTGCCTGGGCCAGCGCCTCGGTCCACCAACGGGAGCCTGCCTGCCCTCTCGCCCCTACCTCCCCCTAGTCGCCTTCTACACTGCAGCCCATGTGAAAACACAGTCAGGCCCAAGTCCCTTTGCGTCAGACTGCAGGCTCTGTGTGTCTGGCCCCAGCCCACGTCTGTGGCTGCTTCTCCCGTCACAGCCCTACATGCAGAGACCCTTTGCGCCTGCTCACAGAGCCCGCAGCACACACAGTGCTTCCACCTCTATGTCTTTATGCTGGCTACTCAGTCCACCTGGAATCCCTTCTTCCACCATCCGCACCTGCCAAGTCTTCAAGGCCCACCTCAAAAGCCACCTCCTCCAGGAAGCCTTCCTAAGCCCTCACACCCCTTCTCACGGCTCAACACCCAAGTGCCCCTCACAGACTCACACTTCCTGAGGAATCCGAGTGGGATGTGGGTGCATGCCCTAGCTTCCCTAGATGCTGAGGGTGCCTGTCCTCACTGCTCCAGGCACCAGCTCCTGGGTGTGTTTTACCGCCACGTTGGGAAGGTTAGGGAGGACTCATGACCGCCAGGCCTGGGGAAAAGCCCAGGTGAAGGAAGGGGAGATAGCTCAGATGAAAAGAGGAACAGTCTAAGAGGTAAGCCACAGAAATACCAAATTTACTCTTGTTCAAAGAGGAGGCTCAGCAAGGTAGACCCCAATTTCACTTGGCCCTGCCAGCACCAGGTACCCACTGCTGGTTCTAAACCTCAACCCTGGGGGCTGTAGAGCCCGCCTTGGTCATGGGGCAATGATGCTGCAGAATCACTTGAGGCCCCAGGACCCGGGCTCCACTGGCTCCTCTTGGGACCACGTGGGTGCCCCTCCCTGGCACAGGCAAGGTGTGGGTGACACTTGTTTGAGGGTTGCCTTTGAACGGCCTTGACACCGTGAGGGTCTACTCTGGGCCAGGCAGCCTGGAGGGACAGGACATGGGGTCGGGAGCGAGGAGGCCTGGCTTGAGTCCTGTGCCACCACTTGTCAGCTGTGCAGCCCTAGGCACGTCTGCCTGTTTGCATGTCTGTAAAACGGGAATAATAATAATAGCAGCCACAGTGATAATCACCATAATTTGGGATCTCACAGAGCTGCTGCAAAGAATAAATGAACTGCATGAAAAAAAGCACTTGGTAAACAATAAAGCCCTGGGAAATGTTAGTTTTTCCTTATTATTTAATGCAAATTCTGTTTGGCCTTTCCATTGGGGAAAAACTTATTAATTTTATTAACCTCCCTGTGAACTTGCAAAGTTAAATGGCTCTTATCCCCCACTCTGTTGTTTGTGCTGGGAAAAAGGCACCTTACTTTCCCATTCATGGTGTGCCTTCTTCTCTGCAGGCCTCCCCCAGCTCCTTGCTATCCAGCCAGGCCCGCTGCAGCCCAGGGAGGTGCAGGGTCAGTGAGGGCGGCTCTGAGAGGCAGAGGGCCTTGCCTGAGGACACAGTCTGGAAGCCCGTTCTGCCACGGGCACCTGGCCCAGCAGCCAGGCACTCCAGCCCAGACAAAGCTCACCTCACGCTTTGCTCACTCCCTCAGACAAGTTTTGCCGAAGTCAAAATGAAAAGCCCATGCCCACTAGAGAAAAGAGAAGAAAAAGGACACTTAGGGGGAGCACCGGACAAACGGCTGGAGAGCAGGGGCCCGTGAATTACTGGGGTTTTGTCGGTCAAGCGCAAGGCATCAGAGCAGGCCAGGGCAAAAGGTGGGATGCAGGAGACTGGACCCGAAGGCCAGGAGCAAGGGGACAGGGATGAGAACCAAGGTGAAATGTGAGTCCAGGCTTGTCTGCTTGGGGGCCGACAGGGCCGTCACGCTTCTGGGGAAGAAGCGGACTTCTGTCCAGCATGGCAGCCCATTTCCCAGCTCAGGTCTGAGTTGCGTGAAACACCGGCTCCTCCACAACACTGTGGTGACTCAGAGGAGACCAGGGTGCAGGGCTGGACTCCAGCCACAAGTCCACCTGAAAGCTGGTGACGGGTGCAGGAGGGTGAGAAGGCCGGCAGGCCCAAGCGGGCGGGGGCTGGCCTCAGCCTGCAGGTGGCTAAGGACTCAAGGGGCGCGTCCGAACCCACTGCTCGGAGGCACGGGGGTGGGCCAGGCTGAAGGAGAAGGTGGTGGCGTCAGCTCTGGGTCGTGCTGAGGGCAGGCAAGAGGCAGGCCTGGCCAGCAGCAGGGCCTGGGCCCTGGTACTGGTCCTCCTGGGATTCGTGAAGACTCCAGGTCTTCCTCTGCGGTCCCATCCGCAGTTCCCATCTCTAAGTGGGGATGTGAAGCCCCCTCCTGTCCTCTGCAGGCTGCTCCAGGAGGAGAGGAGGTTTTAGCTGTGACCTGTGCTGCATTGAAAGGCTTTCTTTCCTGTGTCACTGACATAAAGGTTTGGCAAAGGGATTTCAATGTAAGGTCCTACCACCCTCGAGAAAGCTGCCTTGTGAACAGGAAGGCGGGAGAGGAAGCAAAGACCACAGGTGCTGTCACCAGGTTCACCGAGGGCTGGGGCAGGGGAATGAAACCAGATGGGGGTCACACCCCTGCGGCCCTGCTCCCTTAGGGCCTCATTGATGGCTGCCAGCCAGGCAGGTAACAGGGACCAGGCAGTGCTGGGCCCGGGGCGAGGCTGCAGCAACTGTGGAGAGAGCACCCCCCAGCGGGCTGCTAGCGCTGAGCCCTCTGTTCACAGGTCACCTGTGCCTGCACACACCAGAAAAGACAGGGACAAGGAGACAGAACAGTGTGATTTTTACTCTCTGTGGCCACAACTGTCTCGTTCACCTGCATATTCCCAGCACTTGGCATGGCCCATCACAATATGCCTCGTGCGCCTCAAGATCTCACAGCAAGGGAGACTCCCCAAGTCACCAATGGGGGAGGATCTGGGCAATGCAATAGCAGCATGGGGTGGGGGCAGAGAAGAAGGGAACTGAATTTATCCAGCATCTGTTGGACTGCGGGCTTGGTCCTGTGCCCAGGACTTTACACAGGAAACTAATCTTTAATCCCGGGAGGGTGGGTAGGTCTGTTTCAGCCATCAGAAAGCTGAGGCTGGAGCTCTGGAGTAACACTTTCTTGGCCCTACAGCAGGTGGTGAAACCAGGGTTTAAATGCGAAAGCCCAGGCCTCCACTGATTGGCCAGAACTGAAGTTCACATGGAGGAAGCGGGGCAGGAGAGAAGGAATGGGAGACAGAGGAGGACTCTAAAGAGGAGCAGGAGCTGATCAAAAGAAACGGCTGGGGAGGAGGAGGGCAAAGGGGGCTGGAGGGAAAGGGAGAGAAAGCCCCAAAAGAGGAGGCGAGGAGCTGGCCATGGCCCTGGAGTGGGAGGAACCACTGCACAGAGAAGCCTGGGCTGTGCACACAAGTGCTCGGGTCCCAGGGTGCTGGTCTGCAGCCCAGGCTCTCAGTGCTCCGTAGAGCCAAGGGCCCCAGGGTCTAACCTCCATGTGATGGGCTGATATCCACCACGTGGGACACCAGCATCTGCTTAAACACCCCCAGCGAAAGGCAACTCCAGGCCTGGGGGCGGGACGGTTCTCCGCCTTTGTGGCTTAGACCCATCTGGCTAGGGCTGCTCCCAAGGGCCTGGGCTCTCCCGCCGGGCAGGCCCAGGTAGGTGGCCTTTTGAATGATAGCCCGGCGGCCTGCGGCCATCTGAGAACAGGGAAGCTGGCCGCAGAGCTCCCGCTGCCCTCTTCCGCCTTGGCTGTCCTCTTCTGGACCGCTCAGGCTTACACAGAGCCCCCCAGAGTAAGCGTGGAGTCCGGAGGCCCAAGCTGTTGAGTTCCGCCATCCGTTATGTGCCCTGAGCAGCCCCCGTGCCCTTGCTGGCCTCAGCTTCCATCGAGTGAGAAGGATGGAACCAATGGTCTCCTCTGGTTCTAAATCTCTACACAGAAGGAAAGATACCAAAATGTTAACAGCGGCTATCTCTGGAGAGTGGGATTATTTTCCTCTTCCTGAATTTCCAAACCGCCCACAAGTAGCACGTGTTAGCTTTGTAGAGAGTCAGCAGGTGGCTACAAGCCCCATGGAGGACGCTGGTGTGGAGTGGGATGGGCAGCACTGCTCCTGCCCCGGGCCTTGCTCTGAATTTATCCAGCCCAGCCCCGTGGGCAGGACACTGCTGCCCCCGAGAAAGGCTTCCTCCTGCCCACCCGTTAATACCGACGAGGCTGGGGACGGAGGCTGGCTAAGGTCCCACTTGGTCTCTTAGGAAAGGCACCCCCGGGCCTCCTGAAGAGATGGAACCTGAGATCCCAGGAGCTCAGGAGGCAAAGGATCCTGCACCTGCTCTGTGATCTCAGTGACGCTTGATGGAGTTCCTGGCCAGCAAACGATAGCCACCTGGGCTGGGCAGCATGTCAACACCTGCAGAGTGCCCCCACTCCTTCTCCTTTGCCCAGAGGCCCCCACATTCTGGACTGACTTGAAGGGACACCTGAAGATTGGGTGTTGCCTCCCCTCCCTCACACTTCAAGGCTCCTATTTTCCTCAGAGGTCCCTGTTTGTACTTCCGAGGGGGCAAGTGTCCATGTGGGACTGGAGTCTGGGTGTAAGCCCTGGCTAGGCCACTTTTCTTAGTGTCACCAAGCCAAGGCTGCACGGGAACTAGTGGCAGAGCTGGGACCAGAGCCCAGGGCTCCGTCCACCACAGCGCAGGACACTCAGCTCTGGCTAAACAAGCAACTCCCTTCCCACCTCCGTGATAAGAAAACAAAGGTAGCTAGTCAGCTAGTGTTTAATCCTCTCTCCCAGGCTGGCTCTGCAGTAGATAACTGACTTTTACCTTCCATTTTAACGCCAATTTAGTGGCTTACCTAAAGGTACCATGTGTGAATTTTCTAGTGCTTTTTCTGCCCAGTCCTTATTGTTCACAGAGGGCTGATAAGTGAGTCAGACCTCCAGAGCCAACTGATTTATCACCCACTAAAGTCCTGTAATAGCCCCTCCTATCTGGGCCCTGGTCTTGGGCTTAATTTAGCACCTGCAGTTCAATTCCATGGCAACCAGTGGTTAAAGCCCGAGGTCAGACACTAATAGGTCAGCATCTAACAGAGCCAAGCAGCAGAAGACCAGCATTGGCAGATGGGCAGACTGACATTCAGAGAGGGAGGGAATTGCCCAAGGCCACCTAGCAGCCCATGCAATTAGGCACCAAACATGCCAGAAGACGACAGGCCTGGAGAGGCTACCTGGATGCAGCCCCTCCACCCTCACCGCACAGGCGGGGAGCCTGAGGCCCAGGGAAAGGACAGGGACTTGCCCAAGGTCAGGGTGTCAACCAGGGGCCAAGCAGAGAGCCCAGAACTGAACACCCCTGACCAGCCTCTTGCTCCCCCTCGAGCTGGGGCTCAGGCTAGTTATTCTCTTAGTAAAATATTCTTTTCTCCCTTTCCTAATAAGCTCATTTCAGGACACAAAACAAACCTTGAAAAGAATCTCAAACAGAATAAAGTTCAGTAATAACCTGCCATACCTTTGTAGTTCACAAAGCTCCTTTGCACCATTTTGTCATTAATCCACCCAATTACCCAGGGCTAGGCCTGTTGGCCCTATTTTACAGATGGGAAAACGGAGGCTCAGCAAGGGCAAATAGCTGCCCAAGGCTACATGCCCCTCAAGCGAAAGGTGCAGCTGGAACTGGAACCCGGTCTCCCGAAGCCCACCCATGCACAGTTTCTTCTACGCCACCCACAAGGATCTCATTGAAAAAGAGCATCTGAAAAACCACTCCTTAGTCAATGACAGAGACCGCGTCCCCAAATCCAGAGCTCATGCCCCCACTGTGGCCCTCCCCAAACCCTGGAGCAGCTGGGACGAAAGGAGGGGCCAGAGCTCCTGTCACCTACAGTTCACCCTGCAGAGCACGGTGCAGTCGCAGTGGCAGAAGCAGAAACAGTGGAAGGTCCACTCCCTGCTGACCATTCCGGGCAGGGCTCCCTCTGCACGGCCCGCAGAGCGCCTCTCGTGTCCTGGCCACTTACCTCCCCTTCCTCAGCTGCTGGCTCACACAGTGGGTAACCGATATGCTGCCCAGCCGTCAAGTGGCTTCGCCACCTCAATCTTTCATGAAGCTTCCCAGCTAACCTATCAGAACCCTCCCGTCCACCTGAGTCCAGCAGGCTCCAGGGCCCTGCAGGAGGGCATGCTGTCCCCCACTGTGGCTTTCCTCTTATCCCCTGTGGGCCATGGGATGGGGACAGGGTGGGGCTGAGCCAGAAGGGAAGAGGTGACCCACAGGGTGGCCGCCAGCTCTCCCCCGGCACTCTTGCCAATGTTCCAGTCTCCCTGTCCTTGTCATCATATTTGCCTACTCTCTGAACCTACTGCTGCCACTCCTGTTCTCTTTCCTATCCTGAGCTCTGGGGCCTGTTAAGAAGTCAACCCCTCAACCTGCCCACAAGCACCCTCTCTTCCACTGCCCTAGGGCCTTGCCCCAGCGATGGCCAAGTGCCTACTGTCCCCAAGTGTGCCATGTCCTTAAAGCCCCCACCGCGTGGCTGCAGGACATGTCTGGGTGATACTTCCTTAGCTGCTTCCTCCTCTTCGTGCCTACATCTCGACTGTGGTGCTCTGCACGTGTCCTAAGTAAAGTGCTCATTACCCAGTACTGTGAGCTTCTGGTCCTCGCTGAGCTGCGAGCTCCTGGAGAGCAAGCACCATGGCCGTCCTCTGGACCCAGCACCCTAGCACCTAGTGCAGGGCCTGGCCCAAGGCAGGCAGAGGATGTCGGTGGGACATGCCTAAGCTTGGTGTCATGGAGTCCCAGTACACCAAGCCCTGTGATCACTTCTCCTACAGCAGTGCCTCTCTCCAGCCTGTCTTTGATTTGCCCCGCACTCTACCTGGTCTGCAGAAAGCTGCATCTTCTGCAATGGTCTCTCACGTCCTTTGGCTCTACCCTGACTGGATCCAAGCCTCACTAGCTCTCACTTGGGGGGCTAGTCCAACAGCTCCCAACTGGTCTCTGTGCCTCAGGCTTGGCCCCCTGCATCCATGCTGACAGATTAAATGTCAAAAGCTTAACTCTCTCCTGCCAGTCATTGGCCAAGGAACCATTCAGTGGTTCAAAAGCAAGACCTTGCTGATTCAAAAGCAAGACCTTCCCTCTGGATGGAGGCCTCTCAGACTACCTCAGCAGCCCCCCACTCTCCCCAAGTGGCCCTGCTTTGACCCGACAGCCACCATTCCACATTCCTCCGACCCTTGTGGGCCCCACTCCATTAGAGGCTTCCCTTGTGGACCCTGACTCTCTGCTTCCCTGGAGGAGAATGAAAATCTTCAAAAATATGCATGCATTTGCAAGGTCAAATGCAAGACTCCAGGGGACTCTGGGAGCCCCAGCCTGCTGCCCAGGAAGGGCACCTGAAGCTTGGCCCCCTCCTCTGTGACGCGGGCTCCCTCAGTCCTGCCGGTCCAAATCCTTCCCCTGCTGACTAACATGTCCATGTGCTGGGCTTTGTGACCTGGGCTAGCTCGTCATCGGTGTCCTTCCTTGGGACCCAATTTTTCCACCTGCGGGGGCGGAACTAGAGGGGAGGCACGATGGCAACCTCCGCTTCCCGAGTGCTCACTATGTGCCAGGAGCTGCTCTAAACGTGCAGACCGAAGTCACCTAAATCTACATTTGAGGCCTGCCTCTGTCACCTACTCTGACTGTAGGCAGGTCACTGAATTTCCTTAACCCTCTGGTTTCTAGTCTGAAAAATAAGAAAAGTGCCACTTGTCTTGGGGTCTTGGTTCAATAACTGGCCAGCTCAGCCTAGTGTTGGACAGGATGCGATACAGCAAGGCCAGGCTCCTTCCTTCCCAGGCAGTGCTGACCAGTGAATGCCTCATATTTGCACTCTGTTGAGTCCTCACAACATGTCCTGTGAAGGGGCCAGTAGTAGCACTGCAGGACCCCATCAGGCCAGGGGTGCCCAGAGAGACGGAAAACTGGCCCCCATCAAGTCCTGGAGTCAGAACCAGAGCCCAGGACCTTTACAGCCTCATCACTGGCTCACTCTCCTGCAGGACGATAGGTTGTGTGTGGAGAGAATCGCCTGCAGGAAAGGCCTTCGGGAGAGGCCTCACCAGGTCAGACGCTCTTGCCTTGGTATTTATTCACTGATCAGAAATTCAACTCAATCTTCCTTCCCCCCCCCAGGCCAGAAATGGACCACCTCCACTTCAAAAAATAGCATTTGTGGGGAAAACACAGGTGGTAAAACTTAAGGTGAGGCTGTAAACAAACCTTCTAGGATTGGGTTCGGAAGACCCATATCTTAAAATTTGTTTGGACTTGGGCTTCTCCATTCCTTCCAACTCAAGACTGGTTGGGAGAGAATCCACAGCCATTTACAAGGCCTCCAGGTGGGCAGTGCCCACAGCCACGCTTGGGGCTCAGACCCTGGGCCCAGCTGCCAAGCCAACCTCTAGATTCTGGACGCCCCGGGGGCGAGTAATGGGATTTCAGTATCAGTGTTTGCAAAGGAGAATCAGGAGGGATGTGTGCTACCAAAATACAACCGGGCAGGGAGCTGATGAACCCTGGGTTTGGGCCCTGGCTTTGCCATGGTTTGACCTTCTGAGCTAGTTTCTGCTTCTATAAAATGAGGGTCTTGGACAATACAGCCCACGAAGCCCTTTTTAAACCAGGAGCCTAGGAACTATAGTTAATTAAATTCACCTGCTTCTTCAGCGCCAATTTAGCCCCAACTTTTTGCTCCAATAGAGGGAAGTTATTTCCAGACTAGATCAAGTAAGAACATTCTGCGAGATGTCTTGGCATGGCTACTCTTCTGCTCTGCCGGCGTCCCTGTGGTTAAGCTGGCAGTCACCTCCCCTGACCACTCCTGTGCCCTGGAATGAGCCCAGCCCAATTTCTGCCCTCAACCCCTAAGTGTGCAATGGCCAGCCACGCCTCAAGCGGGGCACACCAACTGGAGGGATGGCACCCCAACAGCACAGGGGGTGCTCCAGGGACATGTGGAAAAACAGAGTGAGCATCAACCACCCTCTGGAGCATTGCTATTACTCAATGGTAAATAATTCAAAATGTTCTCTAGTTAAATAAGCACAGATGTGTTATGGAGAAGCATCCCAAATCTGTTAAAAACAATTTTATTAAAGTATATCATTCATACATGAATTTACATAAACAGTAAGTGTATAGTAAAAGTTGTGCACTTCCAAAACAAATGTGCATAACATCACACAGGACTCTCATACATCACCCCACCACAAACACCTTGCATTGTTGTGAAACATTTGTAACATTATGCAAGAACATTGTCAAAGCATCTATAGTCTATCTTACATTTGGTGCATTTTCACCCTAACCCAACCTATTATTATTTTTTTGTTCATAAACCATACGGTTTATCTAAAATTACCGCGTTGTACATTCATCACTTCAGTCAGTAGTAAAGCATTTTCATTACCCTAAAAAAATAAAAAGCAAAAAAACCCACCATCATACCCATATTTTAGCGCTACTAATTACAAATCCTATGATGTGCTTTCACCATTTCTATTCATTTCCAAACAACTTTTTACCAATTCGCACAGATTAAACGTCAGCTCTCCATTCTCTAACCACATTATTTTCTCTGGTGACTTCTTTTTCTTTTTAAAGATTTATTTATTTATTTATTTATTTATTTATCCCCCCCCTTGCTGCTTGTGCTGCTGTGTGCATTCGCTGTGCGTCTTCTCTGTGTCTGCTTATCTCCCCCCTGCTGTGAGGTCCTGCTGCATCAGCCCACGGCGCCGCGCGAGCCGGCCTGCCCTCACAAGGAGGCGCCGGGAATCGAACCCGGGGCCTCTCATATGGTAAACGGGGGCTCTATCCATTGCGCCACACCCGCCTCCTCTGGTGACTTCTATTCTAGCTATTAACCCCATGAGTTTGCTCATTATATTTAGTTCATAATAGAGAAGTCATTCAATACTTGTCCTTCTGTGCCTGGCTTGCTTCACTCAACATAATGTCCTCCAGGTTCATCCACGTTGTCATATGCTTCACGACTTCATTTCTTCTCACAGCTGCATAATATCCCATCGTGTGTATACACCACAGTCAGTGTATCCATTCGTCAGTGGATGGTCACCTGGGTTGTTTCCAGCTTTTGGCAATTGTTGGTAATGTTGCTATGAACATCTGTGTGCATGTCTGTTTGTGTTACTGCTCTCAGATCTTCTGGGTATGCACCTAGTAGCAGTAGTGCCAGGCCACACGGTAGATCTGTATCTAACATTCTTAGGACCCCCCAAACAGACTTCCACAGTGGCTGCACCATTCTACATTCCCACCAGCAGTGAATAAGCGTTCCCATCTCTCCACATCCTTTCCAACTCTTGTAGTTTTCTGTTTTGTTAATAGTGGCCATTCTAGTAGGTGTGAAATGGTATCTCACTGTAGCTTTGATTAGCATTTACCTAATAGCCAGTGATGCTGAACATATTTTCATGTGTTTCTTTGGTCATTTGTATTTCTTCTTTAGAAAAATGTCTATTCAGGTCCTTTGCTCATTTTTTAATTAGGTCATATGTCTTTTTATTGTTGAGCTGTAGGACCTCTTAATATATCATGGATATTAGGCCCTTGTCAGATGCGTGGTTTCCAAATATTTTCTCCCATTGAGTAGGCCGTCTTTCTACTCTCTTCACAAAGTCCTTTGAGGTACAGAAGTGTTTAATTTTGAGGAGGTCCCATTTATCTACTTTTTCTTTGGCTGCTCATGCTTTGGGTGTAAGGTTTAAGAGACTCCCACCTACTACAAGTTCTTGTAGATGTTTCCATACATTATTGTCTCGGAGTTTTATGATACTGGCTTTTACGTTTAGGTCTTTGATCCATTTCAAAATGATTCTTGTATGGGGAGTGAGACAGGGGTCCTCTTTCCTTCTTTTGGTTAAAGATATCCAATCCTCCCAGCACTATTTATTGAGGAGAGTGTTCTGTCCCAGAAAAGTGGACTTGGTAGGCTTATCAAAAAATCAGTTGAGGGAAGCGGCTGTGGCTCAGTTGGCTGGGCTCCCGTTTACCATATGGGACGCCCCGGGTTCAATTCCTGGGGCCTCCTGATGAAGGCAAGCCAGCCTGCAGCGTGGTGAGCTGACACGGCAAAATGACTCAACAAAGGGAGACAAGCAGACCCAGAAAAACACCAAAAAGCAAATGGGCACAGCGAGCACAAGCAGCAAGGGGGGAATAAAAAAAAAAAATTAAAAAAAAAAAAAAAAAAATCAGTTGACCATAGAGGTAAGGGTCTATTTCTGAACTCTCTCAATTCAATTCCTTTGATCAATGTGTCCATCTTACTGCCAATACCATGCTGTTTTGATCACTGTAGCTTTATAATATACTTCAAGGTCAGGAAGAATGAGTCTTCCAACTTCGCTCTTCTTTTTTCATTATCCTGGACCCCTTTCCCTTCTAAATAAATTTGGTAATTGACTTTCTTATTTCTGTAAAGTAGGCTGCTGGAATTTTGATTAGTAGTATTGCATTGAATCTATAAATCAGTTTGGGCAGAACTGACATCTTCATGATGTTCAGCCTTCCAATACATGAACATGAAATGTCCTTCCATTTGTTTAGGTCTTCCTTGATTGCTTTTAGCAGTATTTTGTAGTTTTCTGGATACAGATCCTTTACATTCCTGGTTAAATTAATTCGTAGATATTTGAGTCTTTTGATGCTATTGTAAATGGATTTTTTCCCCTTGATTTCCTCCTCTGCTTGCTCACATTTTTAGTGTATAGAAATGCTACTGATTTTTGTGTGTTGCCACTTTGCTGAATTCATTTATTAGCTCGAGCAACTTTGTCTTAGATATTTTGGGATTTTCTAAATATAGGATCATGTCATCTGTGAATAGGAAGAGTTTTACTTCCTCGTTTCCAATTTGGATGCCTTTTATTTCTTTTTCTTGCCAAATTGCTCGAGCTAGAACTTCTAGTTCACTGTTTTTTTTTTTTTTTTTTTACCGGGAGGTCCTGGGGATCGAACCCAGGTCCCTCCATATGGGAGACGGACACCCAACTGTTTGAGCCACATCCGTCCCCCTCTAGTACACTGTTGAATAACAATGGTGACAGTGGACATCCTTCTCTTGTTCCTGACCTTAGAGGGAAAGCCTTCAACCTCTCCCCATTGAATAAGATGTTGGCTGTGGTATTTTCATATATGCACTTTCTTATGTTGAGGAACTTTCCTTATGTACCTATCTTTTGAAGCATTTTTATCAAGAAAGGATGCTGGATTTTGTTAAATGCCTTTATTGCACCAATCGAGATCACCATGTGGTTTTTTTCCCCTTTGATTTATTAATGTGGTGTATTACATTAATTGATTTTCTTATGTTGAACCACAATTGCATACCAGGAATAAAACCCACTTGATTGTGATGTGTAATTGTTTACATGCTGTTGGATTCTATTTGCAAGTATTTTGTTGAGAATTTTTGCATCAATGTTCATTAGAGAGATTGGTCTGTAATTTTCTTTCCTTGTAGTATCTTTATCTGGCTTTGGTACTAGGGTGATGTTGGCTTCATAAAACTCAATGCTTTGGAAGAGTTTAAACAGGATTGGTATTAATTCTTCTTGAAATGTTGGGTAGAGTTCACCTGTGAAGCCATCTGGTCATGGTCTTTGTTGGAAGATTTTTGATGACTGATTCAATTTCTTTCCTTGTGATTGGTTTGTTGAGTTCCTGTATTTCTTGTAGAGTCAATGTAGTTCATACATTTCTAGAAAATCTGTCCATTTCACCTAGGTTGTCTAATTAGTTGGCATACAGTTTCTCATGATATCTCCTTATGGTCCTTGTTATTTCTGTGGGGTCAGTTGTAACTTCCCCCTTTCATTTCTGATTCTATTTATTTGCATCCTCTCTTTTTCTCTTTGTTAGTCTAGTTAAAGGTTTGTCAGTATTATTGATCTTCTCAAAGACCAGCTTTTGGTTTTGTTGATTTACTCTATTGTTGTCTTGTTCTCCATTTCATTTATTTCTGCCCTAATCTTTATTATTTCTTTCCTTCTGCTTGCTTTGGGATTGGTTTGCTGTTCTTTTTCTATTTCCTCCAGGTGTTCAGTTAGGTCCTTGATTTTAGCTCTTTCTTCTTTTTTAATATAGGCATTTAGGGCTATAAATTTCCCTTTCAGCACTGCCTTTGCTGTATCCCATAAGTTTTGATAAGTTGTATTCTTGTTTTCATTTGTCTTGAGATATCTACTAATTTCTCTTTCAATTTCTTCTCTGACCCACTGATTAAGAGTGTGTTGTTTAACCTCCATAATTTGCAAAATTTCCCCTTTCCCACCTATTATTGATTTCCAGCTTCAATCCATTATGATCAGAGAAGGAGCTTTTTATAATTTCCATCTTCTTGAATTTATTGAGAGCTGGTGTTGTGGCCCAACATGTGGTCTATCCATAAGAAAGATCCATGAGCACTTGAGAAGAATGTATAACCAGCTGATTTGGGGTCTAATGTTCTGTATATGTCTGTTAGGCCTGGCTCGTTTATCATATTGTTCAAGTTCTCTGTTTCCTTGTTGATCTTTTGTCTAGTTGTTCTATCTATTGATGTGAGTGGCGTGTTGAAGTCTCCAACTATTATTGTAGAGACATCTGTTTCTTCTTTCAGTTTTGCCAGAGTTTGCCTCATGTATTTTGGGGCACCCTGGTTAGATGCATAGTCATTTATGACTGTTACTCCTTTCTGGTAGATTGTCCCTTTTATTAATATATAATGGCCTTCTGAATCTCTTATCACTTTTGGTATTTAAAGTCTGTTTTATCTGACACTGGTATAGCTACTCCTGCTCTCTTTTGGTTACTATTTGTGTGCAATATCTTTTTCCAACCTTTCGCTTTCAGTCTACATGCATCTCTGGATCTAAGCTGAGTCTCCTGAAGACAGCATATGGATGGCTCAATCATGTTTCCTTATCCATTCTGTCAGCCTATGCCTTTTGATTGGTGAGTTTAATCCATTTATATTCAATGATATTACTGTAAATGCATGTTTACTTCCACCATTTTATTCTTTGGCTTTCATATGTCATATCTTACGTTTGTCTGTCTTTTTACTCTTTTGGTTATTCTTTCTGCTATCTTCTCTTCTACACTCTCCTCCCAGACTCTCATCTTTTCTGGCTGCAGAACTCCCTTTAGTGTTTCCTGCAGAGCTGGATTCTTGTTTATGAACTCTCATAGTTTCTCTTTATCTGTGAATAGTTTAAGCTCACTGTCATATTTGAAGGACAGTTTTGCCAGATAAAGAATTCTTGCCTGGCAGTTTTTCTCTTTCAGTACCATAATTACATCATAACACTGCCTTCTTGTCTCCATGGTTTCTGGAGAGAAATCCACATTAAATCTTATTGGATGTCCCTTGTATGTGATATTTTGCTTTTCCCTGGTTGCTTTCAGAACTTTCTCTCTTTATCTTTGGCATTTGGCATTCTGCATATTATGTGTCTTGGGGTATGTCTATTATTCTAATTGGAGTACTCTGCTTCCTAGACAGGTAAATTCATGTCTTTCATGAGAGCTGGGAAATTTTTGACCATTGTTTCCTCAAATACTCTTTCTGCCCCTTTTCCCTTTCACGTCTCCTGGAACTCTCATAACAGTATGTTGTTGTGTTTCGTGTTATCATTCAGCTTCTGAGCCCCTGCTCAATTTTTCCATTCCTTTCTCTGTTCTTCTTTCTCTCCAATTTCAGTTGTTCTTTCTTCTGCATCACTGACTCTTTCTTCCATGATTTCAAATCTGCTGATGTGTGCCTCTATTGCATTCTTTTTAAAAAAGATTTATTTATTTCTTCTCC
>JAQZBX010050888.1:0-19528 GCA_029593785.1 Cabassous unicinctus | reverse complement strand
ATTCTGAAAAATATATAATATCTCAAGAGATAGGAATAACAACTTTCATTATACTTCAGAAAAGAAACTCTAGTATTGGTGTATTTTTTGGCTTGTTTTAAATAAATTCATCATTGGAGTTCTTATACATTTCAATTCTATACCATGTGGAATTTTTAAATTGAGAAGCTATGTACCAAACAAAAACAACAACAAAAAAAAACATGTAACATTATGTAACATTAAAATTCCCATTTAAAAAGTTCCAAAATTCCTGACAGCAACTTATACTTTTAAAATATCAGGAAGCATATGAGAAAAGGAAATTAAGACATTAGTTCGCTAAATAGTGCCTGAGAGCCTGGAAAAAAATGGCATTGTTGAAATAATTAATTTTTCTAGTTGATAACTAACATTTTATACTATGACCTGTCTAAGCCCCTAGATGCTTTTTTTCTTTATAATTTCACCAGATGTCCTCAATTCTATTCAGATGTAATCTATTTTAGATGATCTATTTTCTCCTCCAATGCTTACCAATTTCTCAAAAACACCAAAATAAGTAGCTCTAGTTGGTTGGTTGCTTAAAAAGGAGTAATACACTATGGCCACTTAAAATTCAACTTCTTCAAAACTTCCTGTAAAACTATCAATTAAGCCTCCATAGGAGCCTCTGAACTCTGCAATGACCATAATCTTTCTTTAAAAAGCGCCGAGAATCTCAGACCCATTCTCCATGATAAATGTTTATCATTTTTGCTAGGCAAATTAGAATAATGCCTGTGTGCCAACATTATTTATTATTTAGAGCACTGTGTTATCAAATGCCAACAAATATGTCTCCAGTGATTGCTGACTGCTGAGTCTCTTCATGTTCCTTATTAAATTACTAGTCCTTTTCCTTACTACATGAAATAAGATTGATAGATTTTGATGACATTTAAACACCATTATACTGAAGTAATTAGAGGGTAAGAAAAAATTGCAATGTTTCCCATTTCTTTGAAATTGTATAAAATAGAAAGTTTCTATGCATGACACACAAACTAAAATTTAGGGATGTGCCAACACCTAAATATGTGAATACACATCATTTGAGTAAAGTAAATATTGAATTCCACTTTTTTTTTTTAGCACATTCCCAAGTTGCATCTCAATAAAATTTAAGCCTTCATTTATTGAGCTCTATTAACAACTTTAAAAGGCAATATACCACGGGTAAATTTGAGCTGATATCACTTCTATTGCCCACTTCAAATAAATTTAAATCTCTAAGTTCATAATGATACCAAACAAATAAAAGCCATCATTGGTCACATTTGGAGGATGCTAGGGAAACAACTCATTTGTCTTAAAAGCAGTAAATAAAATGAAAGAATCAAAATTTATTCTGTCTTTCCAATAAGAAATGTCAGGAAAATCAAATGGCTGAGGAAGGAAAGTTTCTCTTTATAGAAGTATCTGAGCTAATAAACGAAAAAGAAATGACAATTAGAATAATGCTTCTTTGCAACCCCAAATTAATGAATGGATCTAAGCAAACATCAATGGCTTTGACACATCACAAAAAGAGAAACAACCAGACATTGTGTGCCTCCTGATAGAAGTATATGCCACCACCTATGATATAGTCTTTTAAACTTCAATCTAATCAAGCTTCTAGATCTATTTATCAATTTACAGAAAATACAAGGGACAGAGGAATGTATTAAATGACGCATGTGGTATAAAAGAGCAAAATGCATACTGTGGAATTTATAGAAGAAACAACTTAGTTTCTTGCACAAATTGCAAAAGAAAAAAGTGAAGAGATGGATAAAGACAGTTAAGAGATTTCATCAACTACATCGTGATAAAAAAGGAATTTTCTTCCCTCCCTCCCTTCTCCTTCCTTCCTTCCTTCCTTCCTTCCTTCCTTCCTTCCTTCCTTCCTTCCTTCCTCCCTCCCTCCCTCCCTCCCTCCCTCTCTCCCGCTTTATTTGTTTCAAAATAATACAGGAAGATGGGTTGGGGAGTGAGTGGGGATAAAATAAACTAATATTATGTTGATGATTGTGGGGCTAAGTGATCAGCATATGATGCTTTGTTCTACTGTTCTCTTGTGTTTGGAATTCTCAATAATAAAAAGCTAAACACAAGCATAAGCAAAAAACACATGGAGCATGAAGGTGGTAATGGGAATGAAGATATGGAAATATTAAGGAATATAGATTGAAAATTAGAGTTCAAATAAAAATTCAGTCATTAATTAGCTGTATGACCCTGGTATTCATTGCATTTTTTAAGGCTCTGTCTTATCTCAAAAATTGGAGCTCTCTTTGATGACAAAGCGAGCGAGTGAACATTTCCAACATTACTTCTACTGGATGTTTAATATGTTACTGGGGGAAAAAACAGTTCAATGTCAAATTAATATGAGGAATACTGGATAAATCAAGTATTCTTTTGTGCAGGACTTTTCAGAACCTTTAATGTGTTAATGTGCTCTGCGAATCTTTAAGGAGACACTATTTATATCCCAGCATTTTTAAAACTCACTTAGCATCCAGCACCTCTCTCTATATATGTATATTTATATCTTTTCTTTCTCAAGAAGCAACCAATTGGACAGGTGTTCCACAAAATACATTTTGGGAAATGATGCTCTAATTTCTCAAGTGAAAATCAAATATAGCAAATCCTTTTATAAATTCAGACATACCATTATATAGTATTTTTAGACAGAATTTTTACTATTTGTGTTTCAGAGAGCTTTCCTATCAAGCCATGAATAAAGTATTAAGAGAGATAGAATATACCTTTCGAATTTTTAAAGTTTTGTTTCTAAGGTAACAGTAATAGTAGTAACAAGAACAGTTGCAACAAAACAATAATAAAAAATTCAAACTAAAAAGCAGTCTCCTTTTCCATTGAAGGAAGAGGAAAAACAAGTTTGTAGAACTGTTTTCAGCCTCCTGTATGGACAAAGCACCTTTCCATTCTTACCATAGAGTTGATTCAGAATTGGTGACATTAATGCCGTATTAACTGCTTAAAATTCAAATTGATTTGAAATTAAGACAAGAACTTCAATCTTGGCTCAAAAGCTAAAGTGTTGAGGCTCAAGGAATTAATTACACAAGCTACACTTTGCAGTCTATAGCCCAACATCTCTAATCACTCCTCAATTCTCAGTATCTTATCCTCTAGACCCACACTTTCCAATATGGTAGCTGTATGTTAACTATTAAGCAGTTGATACCTGGTTGGTTCGAATTAAATTGTGCTGTAGGTATAAAATACACAGGATTCTGAAGACTTGGTAAGAAACAAGGCATGTAAAATATCTCAATAATTTTTTTATTCATTACATGTTGAAATGATAATATTTTGGATAAACTACATTAAATAAAAGAATATTAAAACCAATTCCACTTGTTCCTTCCTAGGCTTTGTGTTGGAGCTCTTTGCAATGCTTAGCCAGGGTTTTTTTCTATTTTTTATTTTTAGGAGGTACAGGGAATTGAACCTAGGACCTCATACATGCGAAGCAGGCACTCAGCCACTGAACTATACCTGCTTCTTTACTTGTTTTAAATAGAGCTAAAAAAGAGTTTACAATTACATATGTGGCCTGTAATATTTTTCTATTGGACCATGCTTGCCGAAAATGTGGGTATGTGTCATTTGAACTAAGACTTGCTTTGAGGACTTGCTTAGTCTTCCAATTTGTAATAACTCTCTCCCAAAACCTCTTCCCATTTTGCATCTCCACTAATTACGAAGGTGCAGAATTTTAGAACAATATCTAGTCCTTAGCTCACATTTCAAACCTAAGGAACATTTGTCTACGTGTTAGGAAGGCAATCTGTAATGCTGACTTAACAAACACAACTGAAATCTGTTATATACGTATTGAACTACTAAGTGATGACTAACCCTGTTGTCTTTCCCCATTGCCCAGGAAAGAGAAGTGGTAGTGACAGAAATTGACAAAGATATTCTCATAATTCATTTACTAGTGGTACTAGAAAAAGTCTGATGCTCTAATTGTATAAAAACACTAGAACTAGGATTAGTTATCAGGATTTCTAGAAATTTTGCAGTAATTATATACTTGCAGCTGCTAAATCTTATGCAGAGGCAGATATTTTGTTTTGTTTTAATGTCGATATTGAGCAGCTGAGAGGAAGGACTGTAACTAGGAGTATTTCAGCATCAGTAAGTTTTCACTTTTCCGGAAACATAAGATAATCAATATCCATTCTTTGCATTTCTTGGTAAGGTAGTAAAATACCGAGTTGTGTCTTTCCTAGTTTTCCTTTTTTAGTAAAATTAATCCAAGTAGGTTTAATTATATAGATTTAAGTGATCATTAAATGAGTATACTTATTTGGCAAGACAGCAATGGGTCAAAACCTGCAGGACTAAAGACTTTTCAGTTTGGTCCATCATCCATATGCTTCTACAGCAATTTCAAAGGTAATCAAAGTAATCTTTAAGAATGCTAAAAAGTCAAATAAGGAAAATGTACCTGATCTTAAAAACAATTTTAAGACATTGAAATAGAAATAAAATCATCTTTGGAGAAAGTAAAGTTTTTATCAGAATTCCTTGTAATTATAATTAGAGCTCATCCTTGAATTTTGATTGTCCTCTGCAAAATTATCTTCTAGTGTTGCCATAGACTCAGAATAATTTCATTGTTTAAGTATCCTTTCAAACAATTCCTGAAGTAGCACTTTCGTAAGTTTACACACTTGCGTTTTGGGGTGGTTGGATTCCCTTTTTGAAGATTTGAGCTCGAGGAAGGATTGAAGTAGAGGATGGAAACAATGACCATCAAGAGATGGTTTATCACCTATTTAAAAGTCAGTCAGTGACCGCTATCTCTTGTCACAGAGAAAGCAAAATACTGTAGGTTGACTGCTAAGTATCTTGTTCCTCACTTTGTATTTTAACACTGCACATCATTACTAAGCATAATATACAGTCAATGCAAATATTAATTTAGCTGCCTGGTGTTATAATCTGTAAATTGAATTCCTCCAATTCTAATTGTCCACTAAAACATAAGATTTTACTTCTCTCCTCCCACTCCACCCCACCCCCCGCCCTTATTTCTAAAGACATGTGATGCCATTTAGCTGTGTATTTAACTTTATTCAGCATCCGTCAAAGAAACAAACAAGATGCCTATATAGAATGCTCGTTTTGGCACTAGCCAACTTTGCAATGTGGAGTTAGAACTCATTATACCCCAAAATTCTATGAAGTTTTACTCATTTTATTTTTGAGCATTCAAATTCAAATTTCAAAAAGAACAAAAATGAAGTGTTTCATTCACATTTTCAATATGAGGCTATGAAGTAGTATATTTTCTTAAAGAATGAAACACAACCTATACACCCAAATGTGGGTTTTCCCTAATAGAAGTCATCTTGAAAGGTTTATTCATTAATTTAGTTGATGTTTCTAAGATTCAAAACATTTTTAGAACTTCTTCCAAGAAATTCTACTATCAAAAACATTTCTTTTTCTATACGATGGCAAGTCTTCATCCTTTGGGAAAAGATCGGAGTTCTGGTAAGAGTCTTTATCACTCAATTATTTAGGCAGATCAAACTAGGTCTTATCATTTTGGTTAAATATGAGCTATAGCTGTAAACAATTAAATGCATTTCCTTTGCATCAAAGTATCTTTTGGGCTGAATAAATTTTGGGCATAAAATTTATCTGAATTTCACCTTGACATACCTACAACTTAAAATGGGTATGTGCAAATGTGTAACAGTGAGTTTTGTTTTTTTTTTCCTGAGGTACTGGGGCCAGGAATTGAAACCTGGACCTCATATGTGGGAAGCTGGCACTCAACCACTGAGCCACATTGGCTCCTGAGTTAGTTTTTTCGTTAGTTTGCTTGTTTTTGCTTTGTTTTTAGAAGGCACCGGGGACCGAATCCAGGACCTTGTACGTGGGAAGCAGGCACTCAACCGCTTGAGCCACATCCACTCTGCAGGTTTTTTATTATTTTTATAATTCATTAGTGATTGGTGTTTTACCAGAATATAGATAAAATAGAAAAAAAGATCTCATCCAGTTTTAGTCAACTACACCTAAGCATAGCTATTTAGTATTTTAAAAATATTTCAAACACACAGAAAACCCTAGTTGAAACTCACACCTAACCTTTTAAAAGTATTTATTTTCCATTTTAGAATAGCTTTGTTGGGTGTAATTTAAAGGAGCACTCCAACTTGAATCCCAGCAGGGGCAGAAACATTTACTGATTGGAAGTATTTTAAAATTCCTGTTTGCTGCACCCTGCTTTAAGCACTTTCACATAAGCTGGAAAGTGAAGACGAAAAAATGCTTAATTTGTACGATGAATGATTAAAGGGAAGGTTAAAAAGCTAATAGTCTTGCTATTTAACCAATTTTTAAATTTTCAAAGCTGACTTGGGCTATATTAAATTCTTCCCCCGACCCACCCCCAACCTGGGTATTTAAGGATCTACCTAAAAATATGAGTGCGAAAAGCACCCCAACCCCCAAATTCTGAAACTTAATTGCAAGGATTAACTTTATATTCACGAGGGGGAAGATGTGAATCACATTTTTTCTCAAATACTTATCAAGTTCTATCAAAAATTCTAATTGGCTTACAAGCATATAATCACCTTCCATGGATATAATTTTACATCCTAAGTATAATGTCAAGCATAACCACTAAATTCATTAAACTGAACAAGACCATTATGCTTAACATTAACACATAACTTTCCATTTTTTTCTAAAACTTGCATTTAAAATACAATTTGTAAAAAATCCTATTTTAGCAGGCTTGATTATATCAACTGATAAAACTTTATTTTACAAGCAGTAGGAATTGGATCAAATGATTATTAGAATCCAGAGGAAGTATTTTGTAACCACAGCAAATGCCATTTACATACTGCCAATACAGATTTAGTAGACGATACTGAACTGTACAAGAGTTTATTTTTCCTTAATCTCAAAGCTATTTTTTAGTAATACAAAAGAGCCATATTAACATTTTTCCATTAGAAAACAATGTGATGTACAAAACTTTGGATGAAAAGATTTATGTCAAATTTCACTTAATCACTTGGAGGAAAACCCACCACTCCCAACAATACCACCCAAAGAGTTTTAGGCAGTGATTAGAATCAAAATAATGCACCTTAATAAATTCCAGCTGTTAAAAGAACAAACCTAGCAATATATAGTAGTTTGCTACACAGTATTTTTGACTACTCACTTTATTTTTTTTTAATCCATTCTTTTACTTAGCCCTACTATGCACCAGGCACTGTACTTGGCGAACTAGGCAATGATCTGAGAAAATGTTGGTAAGGTGGGAAAGACCCATAAAGCAGTCCTTTGGTTACCAAATTTGACTTTTAATTTTCAAATATCATCCAAGATCAAGAAGCCCTTACTTAAAAAGTACACACACTTCCAGACAGTAATTGATTTTGTGAGGCGGATGTTTGGTAAGGAGGTGATGAACCATTATTTATGATCCATTATTCCAATTAAAAGCACATGTTAAAAAGCTAGTTTTCTAGCAAGTTTAAGATTTGGTATTCGGTTGTTATAAACACGGTTCACTGACTTATCATGAACCCTACACTGCACACTGCTCCTCAAAACTAGCAAAGCTGGTGTGCATACTAACAAATTTTCTTTGCATTTCTGAATTAATGGTATTTGATAAGCATCTGAAAGTTCAATTCAGTTTAGGACCCAGTGGAAAAAAATATCCAGTTATATATGCAGTGTTAAAAGAGCAGAGCAGTTAAAGTAGTAAAGATCATCATATAAAGTAGTAGTATTCTCAACTGCATCTTTTCCTGTGGGTAAGATGCTGAAGGCCCCCAAACCGCCAATGTCCTCCATTCAACACCATCACCTCTTTACTTGTTATACTTGTTTTACTAAGGTATAACATATAATCTATGCAATTATTTGGAAATTAGCTGAAGCCTATGCAATTACATTGGCCGGTACTACACAATCAACTTTTGAAACACATTTGGCCGCTTTTCATGATCCACCTGCAGTTTTGGAGTCAATAGACTTTCAGTCAGTATAAAATTTAAGGTTTTGGACCAGCATGACAAGAAAATAAATTTTCACTAAGACACTGAAACAGTCTTAAGGTCACACCAATTTTGTCTTCAATGATTTAATCTGACATGCCATATAACTACAATTAAAAATATGTTCAATTTTTAAATGAAAACAGGATAAATGTAACAGATTTGACATGGAATGTTAAGAGATTCCTATATATAATCTGACACTGCTGATTAGGAAATTCAAAGCTTGAACACTTCAGATCAAAAAACCACAAGAAAATTTACTCTTGATGGCATGCACGATCTTCCTCAAAATTAACCTAAGACCTATAAGTCTCAGTATTATCAGAACATAAAGAAACACAACAAATTTGTACATTTTATTCACATTTATTTTTCGCTTTTAGTGTGCTCACAGAAAATTAGAACACCTTAAGCAGGAGTTTAATAGCAATTTTTGTAAGCAAAGTTACATTCCATCTCTAAGTCAAATTGGTCAAAGCTTCTCCAGTATTTACAAAACATGATAGACAAGATGCTACACAAAACCATTGCATCTGAAGGATTTTTTTTTTTCCTTTATTCTCAAAGACAACTGGAAAAGAAAGCATTGTCTGCTGTAATCAAAAACATACCACAGTATAAACAGTAACCATTCCACTTATCACAGCTTGGTTGAGTTTAAAATTTGTGTTTAAAAGGTCCAAGATGACTGCAGTTTTACAAAAATGGGCAGGGTGGAAAGTTGCAAGCTTCATGTGCTTCTGGATATCAAGATTTGTTTTTATACAATAGTCACAGTTAAAAACACCCTGCTGGTAATACATAATTACACTTTATTAAGGTCATAAACCAGCAATAAACAATAAAGCCTATACAACTTGTAGTTCTACTTAATCACTGACTGGTACAGCTAACATGAGATAAGTGAAAAGTTCCTATGGTTTAAATGAACTTCTAAAACTATGATCTTTTTTTTTTAAAAAAAAATCTGGGTATTGGTGTATTTTTTTTCCTTCTTAGTCAAGACTTGTAGTGTTGTAAACCTGCCTCACAAAATACATCGTAATAACTTTTCTTAAAAAAAAAAAAAAAAAAAAAAAAGACTAAGCCTTTACACCATCATTTCTAGTGGTACATTATCTTGGCAATTTTATGCACCACTTAAATTTCCCCATTGTGGCCCCTGTCACTTCATTTGATATCCCTTTTTGACCCACCCATCTCCTTCATATATGGGCATGTCCATAGATTGACAAAGAAAGTTTACATTTTTGAATAAAGATGCAAAGTATGCAAAAACATTAATACTGATGCAAAAAATAAAAAATAAAAGAGAAACAAGGCAGAGGAAGGTGTTTAAGCTCTCCTCGACCTGTTGGAATGGTGGTAACAGAATGATTTGAGATGGGATCTGTGGGGACGGGAAAAAAAAAATTGCTGCTAAAAAAAAGTAAAATAAAAAAAAAGACATCTTTAAAATCAATCCCTGGTTGTAGACAAGTTCTCCAAAACCAGTACCTGGCACCACTCCAACAAACAAACGGGGGGGGGGGAGAAAAGTTCTTCGATTATCTCAAAAAAATCTTGCCCTCTTACTCTGCCGCCTCCGCTGGGGGGGCTTCTGGACTGGACTCGGGCTGGGCCTCCTGTGTGGGGGCTGCGCAGGCTGATGAGGCGGCGGCGGCCGCGGGCTCCTCGGCGGGGGCCGCCTCCTGCTCCTGGGGCGCCCCGGCCCCGGCGGTCGACGGCGCCTCGCAGGCGGCAGCGTTGGCCCCGGGCTCCTCGGCCTTCTCCTCGGCCTTGGTGGGCTCCTCGGCGGCCTTGGTCTCCTCGTTGGAGGGCGGCTTCTCGGGCGCGACAGCGGCCTCCTCGGCCTTGGCCTCCTGAGGGTCGCCGCCCGCCGCCCCCTCCTCACCCCCGGCGGCCTCCTCGCCCGGCGCCGCCGCCTGCTCCCCGGAGGCCGCGCCCGCCTCGGCGGCGGCTGCTGCGGCGCCCCCGGCGGCCTCGTCCTTGCCGCCGTCGGCGGAGGCGCCAGCTGCGCCCTCGGCCTCACCGCCCTCTCCCGCCTCCTTCTTATTCTTCTTGAAGGAGAAGCCGCTCAACTTGAAAGACTTCTTGAAGGAAAACCGCTTCTTTTTTTTTTTCGGGGTTTCATTGCTGGGCGAGGGCGTGGCTCCGTCCTCGGCCTTGGGTGAAGACGTGGAGGAGGCGGCCGACGCGGCCTCGCCCTCCGCGGCCGTGGGCGACCCGGGCTCCGCAGCCTCGCCCTCCGCGGGGGCCTCCTTCTCCGCGGGGCCGGCCCCAGCCTCGGCGGCCACCGCCGGCTCCTCTTTTTCGGCCGCGGCGGGCGACGCCGCCCCGCTCCCGGCGGCCGCGGGCTCCTCCTTGTCGGCGGCCGGGGCGCTGCCGTTGGCCTGCAGCTCCTCCTTGGCGCCCGGCTCGGCGGCCGCGGGCGAAGCGTCGCCGTTCACCTTCACGTGGCCGTTCTCCTGCGGGGCAGAGAAAGCGGGAGCGTCACTGATGCGGCCCAGACGCCTCCATTCCCGCCCTCACCCCTGGACCGCCTTCCCCAATGGCCCTGTCTGGACATGGATGGAATCCTTCATGGGCAGTGAGGTTGGATGCCCAGACGAGAGCCCCTCAAAGAAATAAATGAGGCTGCGCTTGGGGGCGTCTCCCTAACACAGTAGTAACCCTGATCATGCTACAAACGCCTCCAAGACTTCCCAAGGCCGAGCCCTAAACCTGAAAGGATAATCTAAGCCTGCTCTCGCCTCACGGGTCTCTAGTGAAAAGGGCCAAATACACAAAACACCAAACGTCCTTTGGTAGAAGGCACAGAGCCAGAGCCGGTGGTCTGCGCATCTGTTACACATCCCCTTTCCTCCCTAAACCCTAGGCCTCTTCAAAACACTGAGAACTCCCAGGGGGTTCACAGAACTCCAGCCCAGAAGCGCCAGCGCTGCGCGCGCAAAGACCCCACGCCCTCCGGGGGCCGGCAGGGGGCGCTGCGCCTCCACCGCACCGAGCTGCGCGCGGGCGGGCCAGGAGGGGCGGGGCCGCGGGGCTGCGCCGCCACCCCGCCCTGCTCAGCCTGGCCCAGCCTGCCCGCCGAGGCGCCCCCGAGCCGGAATCGCGTATCCGAGAGTACGCAAACAAAGCTCAGGTGGCTTCCTGGCCTCCCGGTCGGGCTAAAACTAAGAAGGCAGGGGAAACCCATTATTTGAGGTCTCACTTCTGCTTCCACGCCCACCTTTGCCCGTGATTCCGCGAAGCCGGGAAAAGCCCCAGCGGCTGATTTGGCATTTTTAACGGGTTCTAAGCCTCTTGGCAGAGCTCTCCCGCCCCATTTGGTTAGGGCAGGCGAAGCAACACAGCTTCTGCTCTAGGAAAAGAGGCGTGGTGGGTGCCCAGTGTTTAGGAAGCAGCCACCCATGGCCGACCTCTTGTGCCCACCCAACCGTGTCCGTCCTCCAGGGTCCCGGCAGCGCCGTGGCGGCCCCTCGCGGGTGGTCTAGACGCCACGCACACGAATAATCCCGACCCAAACACACACGAGCTGTCTCTTCTCGACCATCTGGAGAGATTCTTCTAGCACCCACGGGGTCTTCCCAGCCCAGGGACACCATTTGCAAGTCAGAAGGGCGTGCAGTTCCACAGACAGCTCCGAATAAATATTTAGGGCAGTGGGAAAGCCCCATCGGAAGGTACCGAAACCCTTCTGGCCAGCTCCAGCCTTTCCAAGAACCCAGGGCACGTCGTCTCGTCTTACAATAAGACAGCCCTTCCCTCTCGCCTTTCTGCACCGCCATCCCCACTGCGCACCCCCCACCCCCCTTTTCCCCTTCCCTACCCACATTCACAATCACACCAGCTCGGAAATCTCGAAGGCGACCCGGGCTCGACAAGAACACGAGAGCCACCCAAACACCATTGTGTCCCCAAACACAAATGCAACCTGGCGGGAGGCTTGGGGGGTGGGGGGTGTGAACCTAGCTAGTCACGTTCTGCCAAGCTCCAAACCACGCCATTTTAGTCGAATTAATCATTCCTTTCCTCCCATCTACTCGATAATTCTCCAGGATCCTCCGGGAATCACTCCTCTGGGGGTGGGGGGAGACCCCTCCTGTGAGAAATTGACAATTTAGGCAATCGCTTTCCATTCAACTTTCAGACTAGAATCCGGCCACGCTCCTCTCCACAGAATGCGCCTCGGGCGCGACCAGAAGGAAAGGGAAAGCGTCCAGACTAGAGTAAGACACCCAAGAAATGACCAGAACCACAGGTAGAATTTACCTGCCCATTCGCTTTGGAAGGAGACGAGGCCACAGCTGCCTCCCCGGGCCTCTCCGCGGCGGCTTCTCCCTTCGCAGCGGTCTTGGAGAACTGGGCACCCATGCTGGCTTCTTCAACAAAGAAACTCAACAGATCCAAAGAGGGGAAACAAAGAACCTCGGGTTTGTGTAACGACGGGGTGAGCAGCAGCGGCGGCAGCAGCAACGGCGGCAGCAGCAGCACACACACCGGAGGGAGGGGGGAGTGGGGGTGGTGAAGAGGACAGAGCAGAACCGATTAAATACACTCCGGGTAAAAAAATTTTAGTCGAAGAGATCAAAAAGCAGCAGCGCAGGAGGGAGGGAAAAAGGGTGGAAAAGTCGAGCACAAAAAAAGGAGCCCAAGTGTAGTTTAAAAAAAAAAAGTAATAAAAAAATCCCAGATTTGTAGCCGCACTGTAGACAAGAGGAAAATGGAGAAATCTCCCTGGTTGCTAATAAGATGCGGGGTCCAACGCCCAAGTGCACAGATGAATGGGCTCGCGGGCGCTGACGCGGCCCCCGCGCGCGCCGGCCAATCGGCGCGTCGCACACAAAGCAGGGGGCGGGGTCTGCGCGCCCGGCGAACAATGGAGCCGCGCTTTGCAAACGGTTTGAAAATCAGCCACAGACCGAGAATTAACGTCCTCCAAATAAATAAATCAATTAAAAAATGCATGCCTCTCGCCTCCGTCTACTTGCAAATAATAATGCATCCCTTGATTGGCTTGCGTTGTTTGGAATTAATTAACCCGGAGGGGGGTGTCACTTGTGGAAGGGGGCGGAGAAAGCGTTAACTTGACTCGCAGTGACTCTAGTCGGTGTGTATCCGCGTCTGTCTCGCTCCCCTCCCTCCCTTCCCCCATTTTTCCCGTGTGTTTGTATGTGTACGTGTGTGTGTGCGCGCGCGCGCGCGCGAGTGTTAAAGACAATGGTTGGGATTTGTGTGTTTGCAGCGTGTTTGCGTTCTCGTGTTCCATATTGGCTCCACATACAGTGCACAGGGTTTGCTGTTTTTAACGGTTGCAATTGTTAAATCGCCCCAAATTGAAAGGTATTTAAACCACGAAGATCGAATTTCATCAAACGAGATCACGAGTTAGAATTAGGTCTGTAGGCCAGATGTGGAAAACGCAAAGGCGGCAAGCAGCCGAAGCCACGCTCCCCTCCCCCTCCCATGGCATGAAATTAAATATTTTGAGATCTGCCTGCGGCGTTCAAAAATGTCCCTCTCTGGCGACTTCAAATTAATGATTTTTTCCCACAATATAAAGTGAGGGTCATTTGCAAAAGGTCGAAACTGTTCGCATTTTATCGCTGAAATATGACTGTAATTTTCCTCTATGGTGAAATGAGAAACAGCCTCAAGTGTGTACGAATCCATATTTACAGTTGGAATGCAGTTCGCGTCAATAGGGATCGTTTTCAGCCTACTGCCAGGATCAGATGAACTCACTTTCTGAACGTGGGTGTGCACACACGCGAGTGGGCTCCTGGAAGGGAAGGAGGCAGCAGCGATGAAATTCTAAACAACCGGATTGATGATTACAGTTCTAAGGAGAATTTGCAAGAAGATCCCAGAAAGCGCCTGCTCTAGGTTGGGTTAAAGAAAAAGTCTCTATAATGGGACACAGACTTAGTAAAAAACGATACTGGATACCTCAATCTGCCACTGCACCCCTTGGCACCGAAGTACCAGACGTTATTTGCGTGTGAAAGAAAGGGCGTTGATTTAAAGTATTGGGGGGAGGGGAGGGTCAACATACAGCCTAATAAGCATTCCCCTACCATCCACATTTTTGCTCCCAAAGTTTTCACTCGTGACAAAATCAGACCACCTTTTCTCGTTTACATTTAGTGATCCTGAAATGAATAAGCTTTCTCTTATGGAGGTCAGAAGCAGTAGCGGGGACGGTTCACTTCTCCTGGTGCTGGCTCTGAATTCTCAAACAGTTTTTATTTTCTGCTCATTGTAGGGAAATGGGTCACACTCTGGGTGAAAAGACGGTTGGTTCAAGCCAATAATTCTTTTTTCCCAAGTGTTTCTTTGAAAACCACCAAGCTGAACAGCATTATGTGAAGCTTCGTCTTCCCACTGTCCAGTTCTTTCGGATGCATTATTCAATCACGAAGTCGTATTCCCCAGAGGTGAAGTAAAGACGTTTCCGTAGAAGTGCATCTTGCCAGCAAACGTGTTATCACCCTTAAGGGAGCCCGCTGGTCCTGCCCAAGACCCCGGCCGCAGCGATGGACACGAATCCCTTATGTTAGCGGCGTTCCAAATTGAAAAGCCAACTGGCCTGATCCAATACCACCATCCAGGCGATTCTCAAAAGCGCATTTAAGGCTGTTGATGTGGCCCCTAAGTTGAAGCATGCACTTTCTCTGCACCTCCCTCCTGGTTTTAAATTGGGGTGATTGCTAGCTCGATTTCAGATTTTTCTCCCAGACGCATCCTTAGCCCTCCATTTGGGGGCTGCTTTTATTGCTCCTTTGTTACCAGGCTGCCGTGTAGCTTTCCCCCCTTTTCTTTCCCGAATGCCTATTTGCCCGGTGTCGGCTCGTCTCCCTGGCAACTGCCGAGCTGGGGGGGGGGCGGTGTAAGGGGTGGAGCAGGCTCTGGGTGGTAAGGGGGTGGGGGGGAGGAGGGAAGAGGGGCCGAGCGAGAGGCAGAGAGACAGACAGACAGCGAAGCAGATGGCCGTGCGAGGGGGCGGGTCCGGGAGGCAGATGGGAGTGGGCAAGACCTAGCGTCAGGGGCGCGGAGGAGCCAATCAATTCCCGCAGCAGCTCCGGGACGAGAAAAGCAGTGTAAACACATGCATACACTCCTCACAAGCGCTCCCCAGTTTACGGTGGAAAAGATGGTTTCCTTTCGACGTGAAAACGCATTTCTAGAGCCGAGGGGCCCCCATAACTGGCAGGGGAAGTCGGTTTGAGGGGTGCTGCCAGCGGGTGCTTAGCGCAGCACCACCCTTTTCTCCACTCCCCCAGCTACGGACCCGCCAAGGGATTTGTTCTGCGGCCAGCAACTAATAGGGTGGGAGGTATGAAGGCGGAGGCTGGGTGAGGAAGGAAGGGGCTGGGAAATGGGAAGCGGTGGTTCGTCCTTGGAACCTATCAAATGGCAGGAAAGGAACGCCAAGGAGACTGTGGACCGGGTAGGAAGTTGTACAATATATGTATTTAGTTCCTCAGGAGTTTGGTGTTCTCACAACCAGAGTTAAAGGTTTCAAAGTGCCAAAGATGTTTTATATAAATATGATTAAAGAGCCCACGAGGTCATATTATGAATGTAAAACTGGTGTTTGTAACCAACTCACCAGGAGGAAACAAGCATTTCTTCTTTTGCACAAGAGTAATAAGTGATGAATATGTAGGGTTTCCTCTAGAAAAAGAAAGATTTGTTTAGCAGATTTCAACGTTATTTTATTTTATTGTTTTGTAAAAAGTTAGCATTGGAAGGAACTTTAAAGATCTCATGTTCCAGGCAGAGTCATCTAGCCTTGGGTGAACAAGATAGATGCAGTCGGTGGATCATCTAGTTAGGGTAAACTGAACCGTCTGGCTTCATCTGGTCACTTATCAGAAAAGAAACAGGCCCAGGGATGTTGCCAGATTTTCTTAGATTATAGAGCCAGGAATGGAACTCACCCCTTTCAAGACTCCATGTTCAAGGCATCTTCCACTACTTGGGGCTGCCTAACCATCCCTTGATGGTACAGATTCACTCAGTAGATCATTCATTCATTCCTAAAGTATTTATTAAGGGCCTCCTAGGTGCAAGGAAGAGTGCTAGACCTCAGTTCACAGCAGGGAAGAACAGACATGGTCTTTTGCCTCAAGCAGTTTACATGTTGCATTACAATTTCTTGAAACTTTTTAGAATGTGAAAAAGAGCAAAATTTGAGATTAACTGGTGAGTTTAATAATAATAATAAAGATGGGGGCCACTTTCTAGATTCCAAATTAAATTTGCATTTTAAAAAATCTGAAAGCATTCATTCATCCACAAAATTAGGGATCCCTCTGTGTTCATGGTGTTGTGTTCCATCCCTCATCTTGGATTTTATATTACCTGAGCTTTAATTCCACAGAAATTGGTTAGCTCCTCATTCAGTCAACAAATATTTATTGAGTTCCTCTTTGGGGCTAGACATTTGGAATCAATGGCCAAAACAGAAATCTTTATGAAGCTTACATTCCTGGATGGAGGGAAAAAAATGAAAATCATTAAACATACATAAATAAATTATTTGGAATGTTAGAAGTCTACCAAGTGTTGTGAGAGATTAAAAAACAACAACAAAGTAAGGGGGAGGGGAATACAGGGTAGGGTTGGGTTTTAATTAAATTAATTAATTAATTAATTTTTTAAAAGATTTATTTATTTACTTGATCCATTTTAAAAAAAACCCTTCCCCATTTGCTGTTTTGTGTCCATTCAATGGGCAATTCTCTGTGTCTGTTTCATCTCTTCTCCTCCTCCTCCTCCAGTCTTCACCAGGATTCAATCCTGGAGACCTCTGATGTAGGAGAGAGGTGTTCTGCCATCTGCGCCACCTCGGCTCCTTATGGAACTTTTGGAGCATCTTGTCTTGTCTCTCTCCTTTTACGTCATCATCTTGCTGCATGGCTCCCGGGGCCTGGTGGCTCACCGGCACACAGAGCCTGGCAGCCCATGCGATCGAACCCAGGTCCCTCCATATGGCAGACGGACGCCCAACCATTTGAGCCACATCCGCCCCCAGGGTTTTAATTTTAAATAGGCAGTCAGGAAAGGCCTGACCTCAAAAAATAAAATTTGAGCAAAACTTGAAGAAGTCATAGTTAGTAATGGGATAGTCCACTCAAATGCTCTTAAGCTAGCAAGAGAGGTCAGAATTAAACAAACAAAAAATCACAAATAGATATGTAACTTAAACAGTCATATGTGCTCTGAAGGAAAATTTAGGGTGCTACGAGATAATATTATTTAGTAAGGAAGGTCAGAGAAGGCCTTTTTAAAGAAGTGTCATTTAAGCGGAAACCATAAGGATGAGTAGGGTAGCTATGCAGAGAGATGGAGAATTGTGTTCAGATGTAGGAAATAGCAAAGCTTCTGTGGAGAGACGAATTCGACATGGGTTCTGGAGGAAAGTCAAGAAATGAGTCTGGATATATTTTGAAGTGCCTATAAAAAATCTTAGTGGAAAAGCCAGGTGCACAGAAATAGGCATCTGGAGCTCAAAGTGTGGTCTGGAATGTAAATATAGATTTGTGATCATTCCTCATGTAAATATTTTCAGAAGCCAAGTCACAGAAATATGTGAAAGATGATAGGGTCCAGTACCATGCCCAGATTAACCTCTATGTTAAGAGATTGGGTAGAAAAAGAACAGGCAAAGAGACAGGGAAGGAACTTCCAGAGAGTAGACAGAAAACTAGGAGTGTGTGGTGCCAGAAAAGTCAATAAAGAGAGTATTTCCAAGGGGGGATGGTTAGTTAGGTCAAACTTAAAGTAAGGTCAAGTAAAGCAAAGACTGACAAGTTTACATTGGGTCACATGGTATAGAGGTACTGATTACAGGTTCCAGAGCAGTTTTTGTGGGTATGTTAAGAGTGGAAGCCAAATTTAGCGTATTGAGGAGTTAATGGGAAGTGAAGAAGGTGACAGCATAAATAGTCCCCTCTTTAAAAAGTTTGGCTGGTTAATAGGTTTAAAGAGACAGGGAAGTAGATGAAAGGGATTGTATAATGCTTTTTTTTTGTTTTTGTTTTTGTCTGTTTGGAGATACCAGGATTTGAACCCAGGACCTCATGCTTGGGAAGAAGGCACTGAACCACTAAGCTGTATCAGCAACCCTGTATAATGTATTTTTTGTTTTGTGTTGTATTGTCTTGGATGGAAGATATTAAGGTAAATTTGACTGGTCTAGAAATTAATCCAGTAGAAACAAAAATGTTAAAGATACAAGAGAGAAAAGGGATAAAAAACAGAAAGGGGTCTTTAAGAATGTGGAAAGGAATGGGGATCTAGAGCACACACTGAAAAATTGGCTTTTATCTATGTGTAGGATATGTTTTTTCATTTTTTAGAGCAATTGTAGTTTTATAGAAATATCATGCAGAAAGTAGAATGTTCCCATATACACCTCCCTTCACACATAGTTCCTATAATTAACTTTTTAAAAAATATTTTTTTGTTATAGAAGTTGTGAACTTACCAAACAATCATGCACATGTGTAGAATTCCCATACATCAACCCTTCACCGACACACCACACCTGTGGAACATTGTTACAGATTGTGAGATAATATTATCAGACTATTACCACTAACTATAGTCCATAGAGTACATTTGGCATGTTTTTCTACATTTTTGTCATTGATGCAAGAATATTACAGTACTGCTGTTAACTATAGTCCATAGGTTACATTAATTGTATTTTTCCCATGCTTCTCCACAGTCCCACCACCCTGCAATAGTGACGTACATCCGTTCTTGTTCACAGAAGGACATTCTTGCATTTGTCCTATTATTAACATTTTACATTGGAGTTGTACATTTGTTACACTTGATGAACGAATATTATTATAATTATATTACTAACTAAAGTTTGTAGTTTACATTAGGGTTCACTATGTCTACCTCACACCATATGCAAAAATTAACTCAAAATGGATCAAAGACCTAAATATAAGAACCAAAAACATATGGAAACATCTTCAGGACTTTGTATTAGGCAATGGATTCTTAGACTTTACACCCAAAGCACAAGTAACAACAATAATAAAAAGAGATAAATTGGATTTCATCAAAATTAAAAACTTTTGTTCATCAAGGGTATTATCAACAAAGTGAAAGACAACATACAGAATGGGAGAAAATATTTGGAAACCATATATTAGATGAGGGTTTAATATCCAGAATATATAAGAAACTTCTACAGCTCAACAACAAAAAGACAAACAGCCCAATTAAAAAATAGGCAAAGACTTGAATAGCCATTTCTCCAAAGAAAATCTACAAATGGCAATAAGGACATGAAAAGATATTCAACATCATTAGCCACTAGGGATTTGCAAATCAAAACTGCAATGAAATACCACCTTACACTCAGTAGAATGGTTACTCTTAAAAAAAAAAAAAAAAAAAAAAAAAAAAAA
>JAQZBX010050887.1:0-19536 GCA_029593785.1 Cabassous unicinctus | reverse complement strand
AGGCCTGCTCCCAGGCCTGACTTGGGGCAGGAAGCAGCCACCCGGGGCTCGGCAGGGAGCCCCATCCTCCCAGCCGCTGGCTCCTCAGGCCGGGGCCTCGCTCGCTGCTCTCAGGAAGGCACCTCTGCACCTCCGGAGACTCAGGGGACCTGGGTGGTACCTGCTTCCCTCCCCTTCTCCACCACGGCTGCCCTGGGTGTCTTTTCGCCCGTGTTTCTCGGTGCAAACGTGTGGAGAGAGGAAGGCTTTGTGAGGACGGCGCCCCGAGAGGCTGGCTGCACCAGCTTTGCAGGAAGGCATGCCGGGGGGTTGGGCATTTCGGGGCAGCCCCCAAACCACCAGGCAGGAGAAGCACTTGCGCAAACGCGGGCCGGCCGATGCAAGCGTCAGAGGCCCCCCTCCCACCCCAAGCAGGACATGTTCAGTTTTTCAGTTTAAGAAACCAGTGTGAGCTGTTGCCTTCCCCTGTAAAGTAAGTGGGAAGAATAGAAGCTATTTATGAAGCAAAAATGGTTTTTCACTCAGCAAGAAAGCAGAGGGCTCAGAAGATGTTATTTAAAAATGGAGCCTACACAACGCTGGGGGCAGAGGGGCCGTGTCAGGAGAGGAAATTGAAAACGCCTGGGCTGGCGTGAGCCTTGATTTACCTGTGGAAATGAGGCTATTTCACATCCCGAGCAATGTGCTAGTGCTGACAAGCTCACTGCTTAATCAGAGGATTCCGCAGATTAACAGGTAATTCTGATGAAATAACGGGACTTCTCTCCGGTGGAACTTAATCATCACCTGCCGTGGGAAAGGTGACAATGTGGATTTGCCCGGGAAGAAGGAGGGAGAGAGCTATTTTCAGGGTCAGTGGATTTCTCTCTCTCTAAGCAAAGCGAAGCAAGTAGGAGAGAAGAACGTGGTTTTCCGCTGTGAGCCGTGAGCTGATGAGCTCTGCGAGCAGGAGATTGTTAGTTTCAGAAGAGGACTCCCACCTCGCCAGCACCTTTGCTTGCACAGGGAGGCTGCCCTCTGTCGTCGTGGGGGAGGAGTGATTTGGGATGCACGCTATCGAGCGGGCCTGGGGTCTCTAAGCCCCTCTAGAGCTCCACTTCCTCTGCAGCCAGCCTGGGACCCGGCGCCTGACGCTGCTTCCTTGGCACGTTTCCGTAACCCATCCTGAGTGTGGACAGCTCGGCCTGGGGCTGGGCCTGAGCCTGCTCCCGGGCACGGCGGCTGCGGCCCATGGGTGCCAGGCCCCAGCGGTGCCCTGGCCTTCGCGGTGCTGGCCACAAGCCTCCGTCTCCCCGATCGGGGCTCTCCACTGCCTGTAAACATATATTGCCCAAACCGTCCCCACGCCTGGCCTCCCGCCTCCTGCTCCTGGTTAACTCCCACCTGTCCTTCGCGCCCTCACTCGGGGGCGCCTTCTTCGGGAAGCCTTCCTGAATTTCCCCATCACAGTCCGAGGGATGTCCGAAGCGTTCCCAGGTGCCCCGTGCGCCTCTGTAGCTTAGCTCTTGTCGTGGGACGGTGACGCTCCATTGACTCGATTGCGGGGCAGTGGGCAGGTCTTTCATCTCGTGGCCCCACGGTCTAGCAGAGGGGTGATGCGTCCTGGGGGCTTGCGAGGGGAAGCAGTGATGTCCCTTTGGCCCTCCATGGCAGAGGGGCCCCACCCCATCCCTACAGTGGTGAGCGCCCCGGGTTGGTGCGGAGTGGTTAGGATGGGAATTAGGGCGTCCTAGGGAAATGCCCCACCCAGGCTTCTTAGAGGAAGCAAAGGGGCCGCCATTGACGGCTGTCGTGACCCTTCACCTAAGGGTTGCAGGAGGTCTCTGGAAGAACCAAAACCCACATGGAATCCACACTGAGTCCTGCTCCGTGATTCCCACAGAGCATCCCGCTAGGAGATGCAATAGCTTTTTCCCTGCTTTTAAACTCTCCAAACGACATACCAGGTCTTAAGATCAGGGCAGCTCAGGTCTCAGCGGCCTACCCACCCCCTTCTCTTTGTCCTTGGCAGGACTTCTCTAAGGGTTCGTTTGCACTGATGTACTAGGGTGGACCACGGATGCCGGCTCGCGGGCAGCTGGCACGGCCCACACCCGCCGAGGGCCAGTTTCGGCCGGGAGGGAGGCTGTGCCGCAGACAAACTGGCGCTCGGCCATCTGTGCGTGATAAATCAGTCCCGGACTCACGGACATCTGTGGGGGAAGGTTTCTCACCAGGCTGGGACTCTTGAGAGCAGGAATTACGTCTTGTGCATCTCAGCCTCCACGGTGAGCCACTCCAGGGAGGTCCTCAGTAATACTTGTTGAACTCACGGGCGTCGTGCAGTATTAGTCCCTGAGAAGAGGCCAGAATCTCATGCTCGTTGCAGATGGAAGCAGGCTCTGGGGGGCCAGGAGCAGAGCCAAGAGACCACGGGGTGTGGGGACCGCTCCAGGGCAGATGGCAGGCACACATCCTCGAGTCAGGGGACGGTGCCTGCACCAGGGGGTGTGCACGCTCTCTGCCCCCGGGGCCGGGAGTCTCGGAGTAAAGGGCAAACCTTCCAGGTGGAGAGATGCTCTCTCATCTCTAGAGTCTTCCAATCCACAGTAAGAGGCAATGCCGACGGTGGCCTTTCCCTTTTATTTTCTAAGCCCAAATGAAGTGCCTCCATGTCGTTGGCACTGACTCAGGAACTATCTGAATGAATGATTTGGGTGTGCAGGCAAGCTGGCAGGGACATCTGTCACGGCGCTCACGGCCAGCGTGGCGCTGGCAGGCCCAGCTGGCCGGGCGTGACTTCTCCTTTCCCCTCCGTGCCCCTCCTGGAGCTGGGAGAAGACAGCCACCTTCTCAGATGGAGCAGAGCCCCGCTTCCACGTAAGAGGTTACTAGGAAATGTTCAGGAAGCTTCTTTGCCTAATTCTTGGCGCCCCCCCCACCTCCATTTTCTTTCCTGTCTTATCGAGCCATCGTAAGCCCCCGCTTTCTAACCACCATTCGGAGCGCCCCGAGCAGGGAGGCCTTTCTTCCCCAGTTCCCACACGTGGCAGTTTTCCCATCTTCAACCCCGGAGCTGCTGGAGTTTGGGGTTTCCACGTCAGATGGCAGGTTTTTGGCGGAGCTGCCAGCTCATAAAGCGAGGCAATGATCCTTAGGAAGCAGTCGCTGTAGCTATTGTTTCACAGCAGTGGCCAGAACAGCCTAGAAAGGGCCCAGTGACCGCACTGCAGAGGAGCCAAGGGGAAAGCGCCGCCGCAGCGCCCGGGACGGTGGGCAAGGTGAGTGCTAATTTCACAAGCGCTTGGAGACATTCCCGCACCTTCACAGAATGCCACGGGGCTGGCGGTCACCGTTGCTACCTGACTTTTCAATCTCCTAGCATCGAGAAAACCTCACATAGAGAGGAATTTTATTTCATTTTACAGTTTTGCAATTTTCTGTGAGGTCAATATTACACGTAGAATGCTTAATGGGAAATGGCTATAAAAATGGCAGCTAATTGCAGGCCGGTGGATAAAACAACACTTGCATTTCTCCAGAGAGCTTGCACACACAGGGTGGAGGGCAAAACAGGGCTCAATGGGGCTGGAGCGCTCCGTGTTCATACAGGCCACTGGCCCAGGCAGGAAAAGGGACATTTTTGGAATAGCCGATTTTGAATTATGCTCATGAAATGTGCACTCCGCCACGGAGGACAGGCGGGAAACCCACACTGTGGCCGCGTGACTAATCTTTAAAGCCTTGCTTAGCGAGCACTGCCCCAGGAACACAGCTGGGTATTCCTTCCTGGCCTGAAAGTGCCAATTGTGAGTTGAGCTGAAATGAAATTTTACTCCATGACGGCAAAGTAAACTGAGGAGTGGACACTGCAGCTAGGGTTTTACGTGGTAGTTCAGACACCAAGTGCTACTATTTTATTAATTTTAAGAACATGTTTTACATAAAAACAAGCGACATCATAAAAGCTCAATTGATAAATGAACATAATATATCACAGATGATTTCATTCCACATTAACCTACATTTATTAGCATAAACTGAGGGATTAGGAAAAAATCGGGTCTCGTTCCAGCTTTAATCATGGATACAAATCATTCGAAAGTTACTTCATTAGGATTCTGAAAATCAAAGATTATCTGATTCACACAGCAATCGATAAACTCGGTGTTTTCAAAGGAAACGTAGAATTTTTTTTTCTTGCACCAAATGGAAACCTTTCAGAAACTTGTTTAAATGCATCAAGTTCCCAGCCCACCTTTTTAGTATGCATGAGAAAAACACTATTTAATTTCACACTCAACTAATCCTTTAATAATTTTCTTTCTGCCAGAATGAAAATGGCTATTATTAATTTCCTAATAAAATTAAAAAAAATAGTTATCGAGGATATGACCCTAACCTTGGACCAGTTTCAATTTCTTTTTAGTGTTTCTGAGAACACACCGAAGATTAATGTCAATGGCAGGTGAGAAATTGTCCCGAGGGAGCTCAAGGTCTTTTTCTTACCACAACCGAGTGAACTGGAATGAACTGACATTACAGTATCTTTATCATCACTTTAAAAATTCTACGTTCTTTTAAAATCGACAGCATAGGCCTTTAGAACTATTACTTACTTTAAATTAATAAAGCATATCTATCACAGGCAAAAATATACAATTTTATAATTAAAGCAACATTAATTGAACCGACCGAAAAAGAATGTGGAGGGAATCTAGAGACTGCTCTTCCTTTAGGGAAAAAGAAGGAAAGGAGATCTCCCCTGGTCTCCAAGGGCAAGAGGGTGCAAAGCCTCACGAGAAGAACACCTGCCAGCTAGAAGCGCACTGAAACCTGATGGCGGCGGCTTCCACGGCGAAGCCCGACACACACACAGGCTCAAGACACAGAAGCCGGAATCCCCAACCACAGGCTTTCCAGGCCTCTGCCCTGAGTTTCCTGTTTCCCACCCGTTTACGGCCCTCGTGTGACTGGACAGTGGCTGCATATCTGAGATGACTGCAGAATGGAAGGCTGCCCTGAGGGCAGGCCCCTCGGTATGTAATTACAGACACCTGCGTTTCCTTCCGACAGGCTGAGGGGCCCCGTTTGCTGCCCTTTCCGTCTAGGCAGCCCCGAGCCCGTTTCCAGGGCACTTTCGCAGTTACAGTGTTTACTGTCTCCTCAAGTTTTGTTTGCTTATTTACTTCCAAGCAAAAAAAGTTTCAAGTGTGTTACTTTGGGCTCTTGTCATTTCTGAATTGACAAATCAGTTCATTACAGAAGGGCTTTTAATCGCTGTTTCCTCAACAGACTAGAACGGCTTGATGGAACTTGACGCTTAGGTAAGGAAATTCATGCCTTCCCAAGAAGCAGCCATCAGCTCCTCTATCCCCGCATGCAAAATAAGGATTTGAGAGCATTTCCCCAACCTTCTAACGAAAATGGCACACAAAGTGAGGGAGAAGCTGCCCCCTGGATTGACCAACTTCGGGGCTTTCTAAATCTTTGCTTGGACAAAAATCTCACATGGGAGTTTTAAAAAATTAATTATTTACAAATTAAAGAAAAGATATGTTCTCTACAATACATGCCAGGTGACTCAATGTTTTTTAAAAAAATCCACATCCAAATGAGTATGCTAAAACTACCATCTTCAACTGCAGTGCCTTTCAAAATTCTGAAATCGTAATTAAGGATGGGACATTTCAGACCTTTTCTGTTGTTTCATTCCTAGACTTGGGCGGGCAGAAGGACACACACACCCTCACTCTTTGGTAAGGCCCATGCAGCAGACTTCAGCCTGGGGCACATTTTTATGGTCAAATGAAAGACCTTTGGAAATAGAAGTTTATCATGGAAATGCTGACAGATCTTTACCCAGAGAAGGGCCAGCGGGCGGCACAATCACATCACGGGGATTCGGCTTTCTAATGGGCGCCCTCGGCCAGCGAACAGCGGCAACTTAACGAGCTTGAACTTGGCCACACGGCAGCTCTGTGGCCCGCTGAGGCAATTTCTCTTTTCCCTTCTTTATTTTCTTTAACTGAAATACGCCTCCGAGGGTAAAGGATTGCCATTTGGCCTTCACTCACGGATACAGTGTTTTCTTTCGGCGGTGTCTGAGCAGGTGTGTGAGGGGCTCACTGAATACGAGACACCAGGCATTTCCAGCAGCTTATTCACATCTTCCCTCTGCTTATTTTAACATGCACCACGTGTAAACTGGACGAGGGACACTGTAAGAACATTTTCAGTGACTGCAGCCCTACTTTTCCTTCTAACAACTGGGAGCATTTCACATATTCATTGATTGTGAAGAAGAAAATTATTTCTGCCACAAATGTTCAGAAAAAATGTGTTCATCGATGCGGACAGGTCTCATCTACGGAGGTGATTTACATGATGCAGATAGTGAGTTTTTCCTTAACTAGCCTACTACCAAACTGAAAGGATGGATCTTAAAATGGTCTTGAAAGTACCTCGTGGTTGGTCACGTGCCCTCATCACCAGGCCACCGCCACAAGAGCCGTATGAAATAGGTGGGGGGAAACACAGAAACTTCGGCGCTGGGGGTTAACGTGATCATTACAGAGACACACTGCCACAAGGATATCTGCTCTATGATCACTGAAATAAAAAATAAGAGCCACCTGGTTATAGAAATCCCTTGCAGACCACCACTCAAGCAGCTCAGCTTGAACTATCCAAAGAGTGTCGTGAAAAAAAGCGAGACCACGCCGGCATTAGCAGAGCAGTGTGGCTACAGCGCCGTGGTCGGCGTGCTGTGCGCTTGTCCACAAGCCCTCCTAGCTCGTCTGGGGTGGCGGCAGCTCGCTGCTGGGAAGACGCATCCCACCCGGCTCTCAGTTCTTCTACGTGGCCAGTTCCGGGCCCCCGTTTGTCCGGCATACATCACTGTCTCCAGCCCGGCACCGGGGTCCCTGGGCCATGACGGTCCAGCGTTTTTCAGGGCTGCCTCACGCACCTGCCGAAAACTCACCACAGCGTCTCGTGGCCCAGAGTCCCCCGCGGGCTGCGGGTGAAAAGATCTGAGCCGTGCCCTGGGGGCTCTGCACCCTCGAGGCGAAGCAGAATTCACAGGACTGGCCATGTAGGGAAAGAGAGGAAAGCCACCGTCTACTGTGGGCAGCGTGCCCCCAGGTGAGTCTTCTATCCTAAGAGCAGAGCCTAGCTCACTCCCCCCTTGGCTCCCTAGTGCCGCAGACAGCGTGATTTCTGCCAGTTCAACGTCCTTTTCTCGTGTGCAACGTGGACCATCCTTCCTGGTCTCTGTTCCCTCAGCCCCAACTCCCTCCCCTCCAAAACCCAATCAATTTATGTGACTTTGTGATTTGTGTGCCATCATCCTGGACTCTTGAAAGGGGGAAAACTCTCAATAAGGGGTGAACTGTTTACAGGGCAGGACAACACAGACCAAAGAGATAAACCCAAACGTGGAAGAGCAGGAAAATTCAGGAGATTGTGTTGCAAAAGCAGTCACAGATTGCAATGGAAAAATCTAATATATATTATGGTTTATGGGTAGAAGAGTAAAAAACAGCAATTGAAGACCAACGTGTACTTGATAATAAAGGACTGACTAGAGAAAGGTCATACGCGAATTTCAAGACTTTCGGATATTAAAGTATATTTTAAAAACTCCTGAAGGGGGGGGCAGAATTCAAAACAGAGCAAATAAGTACCGCTCAGCCATCCAGATGCTGGGAGACGTGCCTCCCCGCTGCCTGGCTCCTGGACCTCAGCGCAGAAGCCAGCCTCAGGCGTCCAGCTGCCCTGGACCCAGCCACGGCTGCACCCTCGCGAGCCCGCCACGACAGGGCTAGTAAGTGAAAGGCGAGCGGCAGCCTCCCTCCCGCACAGCGTCCTCACTCCTAGACCCGGGCTAGGAGCGAGGATGACAGGTCTCAAGGGCTGGGCCCCAGACGGAAAAGCAGGTTCCCCTCTGGGCGGCAGAAGAGAGCGGCACAGAAAGGCCGTTGGAGGGGGCGGAGCTCCCCACGCAGGTGGCTGGCATCCCGCTCTTGAGGGACCCGAGGGACCCGAAGGCGCATGCTGAATTGCCTGACCAGCAGCTTATTTCCTCAACACCCGTCTCCAGGACATTCCGGGTGATTTTCTCACCGCGCCTCCTCCTGGGCCACCTTGCAAAGCACCTGGCTTGGGCTCCCCGCGCCCCAGCCCTCTCCCACGTGCCCCAGACAGCAGGGGAGGTGAAGGACGTCGCGTTTCCTCTCGCTCTGTTTGAGATTCCAGCCCTCTAGAGCACCTGGCAATTTATTGCTCTTTTCCACGGGTGGTTTCTTTCCTGGAGACAGACCCTCACTCACCAGACAGGGACAGGGCACGTGCCTCCCCGAGGGCCTGGGCTGGCGCCAGCAGCAGCGGATGTGGACGCAGCATTTCCGGGGCATTGTTAGCACATCTGCATAGGGACGCAATTTTGGGGTTGGGGAGCACCGCCTGTTTCCTGGATCAGGCTGTTTGCCATAAACCTGGTTCCCTCCACTTGGGGGCTCAGGACTCACTGCAGCTGACAGTCGTACCCCTAATGCAACGACGACCCCCTTTCCTACAGATGCTGACCAAGAGAGAGGGGTGCAGGCGCCGGAGTCAGAGACCTGCCACTGGCTAAACCCACATAAAGGGACAAGCAAGGTACCCTGCGAGGGGCCCTTCTGGTCGGGACATCTCGGCATCGAAACGACACCCTTTGACCTGCGGCAAAATCAAGAAGCATGTGTGTATACATCCAAAGGCCCGAAAACGTCCCCAGCGAGGGTTCTCAGTAAAATTCTCGGTACTCGGAGGGTTAACGTGTGCTATGTTACATACTGCAGATCCTAGCTTGACTGATGAAAACATTCATTGCTCCTACCTTAAAAAAAACAAAACTGAAATCAGACTTAACCCTTTGAGGAGCCTGTTAGCAGCAAGTTGCCATCTTCACGAACACCACGGTCATCTCATCCAGCATGGGGAGGTCGCTACAAAGACACCGGAAAACACACCTTCTGCTCTGCCATTCGAGCACCGAGTGCCGGACAGCTCAGAAGAAACCGTTTTACATAAACTTGGAAAAATCTCAGAGTCTCAAAGGGTTAAGCTGGGACGTGGAGTAGAAGGGTCTTCTTAAAAGGGCGAGTTGGGGGAGCGCACAGTCTCGGACGAGCTTGGGGAGTAGTCCTCCGACTCCGAGGTGGCCTCCGGGGCAGCTGGCTGGGTCTTGTACCGGCCCCTCACATCCTGGTTGCGTCTTCGTCGGAAAACCTGCCTCTCCTTATCAAGAGCCGTGGTCTGGCAGGGGCATAAAATGAGAAAGAGCACAATTAGGCCGAGAGGAGGGACAAGATGGCCTGCTTCCGGGGCTCTCGGCGGCAGAAGCTTCTGCTGCCCACCACCGCCCAGCGAGCTGCCCCCAGCCCCCCAGTGCCGCCCGCGGGCCCCCCGGTGCCGGGGCAGGCGCGGCCCTCGCCCGCCGCGGGGCGCTGCACCCTGAGCCCACAGCGAGCCTCGCGCCGGCGGCTCGGCGGCACCTCCTGGTTCTCAGGCTCTCGTCTGCGGCGCCGGGAAGACCCGTTTGCTGCTGTTTTTTAGGAGGTACCCGGGGTCCAACCCAGCACCTGGTACCTGCGGAGCAGGCGCCCACCGCGGAGCTGCCCCGCTCCCCTCCGCTCGGGTTTAATGAAACCAGTGCCTGAAGCGGAAGCTGCTCTGCGTGGAATTACACGCCGCGGGCACCTGCCCCGGGACGTCACCGCAGAAAGGCCATTCTGACTGCCGGGCGGGGCAACTGAAGCCGAGAAGGAATTTTGCCGGGATGGGGACTCCCGTCTGGGCCGCACTCTCCCCGAGGAAACCTCGGCTGGCCTCCAGCTCGGGGCCTCCGACCGCGGCTCTGGGAATTACGATGGCCCAGGGCTGGGAATGGCATCAGGGCACCACAGCCCTGATGGGTCGTGACGGAGTTAACCGGACACGTTGTCCGGGTGGGCAGAGCAGAGAGCACGCAGGCTGGGAAGGAACAGCTCACATAAAAGCTGGTGGCGCCGTCAAGCCCCTCGGAAAAAGGATGTAGCCTGGAGGTGATTCTGCTTTTAAGAGATTATTTTTCCTCTATGGGGGTAGGTGCCACCATTTTTCTCCCTTGAAAATTCACTATTAACTTCTTCAAAGAACACAGATAAATTTACAGCCAGCCTGGTTCAGAGAACAAAGTGAAAGCTAAGCCCTCACGCCATCTCAGGGCAGCGTTAGAGCAATCTCAGATCCAAAAGAGGGCCATCAAAGTTCCAGAATGAAGCAATAAAGAGAGGAAAAGAGGCTGTGTGTAGAGCTAGGGCCGCGAGCGGTCCCCGCAGGCGGACCCACTCCTCTCTGAAAACCCTCCGTGCGCCGGCGGGTTTTAGCCACGTGAGTCGCGCCTTCTCCCGTCACCAGGTTATTCCTGCAAGGATTCATTAAGTGCTTTGCTGAAACGTCCGCCTTTAATTCTTCTACTTGTTGAACTTTTAAGGGCCCTCATGTATATTTTTTGGTCTTATACCTACTGAGTTTATGATATTTTCAGCATCATAAAACCAAATTCCTGACTTTATTTAAAACGCTGTAAAGTCGCAACACATGCTGTTTTGCTTTCAAAGCAAACTGAAAATGTTCCCTTGGTGCAGGGAGTTGAATGTTCATAAAAAACAGGCATCTATTTAGTCTGACTTACATAAAAACCATTCCGCAGTTAATCCAAGATAACATAAACTCTTCTCTCGGTCATAAAAAATATTTCTATTTCTACCTTCTCAAGAAAGGACTGAATTCCGCGTGGTGAATGGAGGCAGCCGGGTGTGGGGCAAAAGCTGAGCTCCCGGGGCTCGTGGTCAGGAATCCCGCGTCCTGGTCCATCACCCACGGCGTGGCTCTTCGCCTCACTCTCTCCTCTGTTAAATAAGGCCCTGGGATAATCCTTTCCCACCATTACAGAGTGGCTGTCGGTAAAAATGGACGTGCAAACGCTTTCCAAACAGCGAACACGCCCAGGAATGTAAGTTTTTCCCGTTACGATTTCATGTGAGATACAGCTTTAAAAATAAGTAACTGCCGTTCAGAGGAAAGCGATGCCAACCAAAGGCTCTGCTCTGCAAATACGGCATCCACGGGGCTGTCAGGAGGCTGCCGGCAGCTTGCTACCTCCCTCCACCCTCACTCCACCAGCGCCTGCCCCTCAGCCTCGGGTCCCCACGCCCGTCCCTGCGGGAGGCCTGACCCCACTTCTGCACTGCCCCTACTTCCGCAGACAAACCCTGGAGCCCCCACCACGCTTCCCTCGCCTGAGCTCACCAGCAGCCTCGCAGCACCCGTTCTGAGGACAGGGTCATGCTCACACGGAACAGGGCGTGAGGCTTGTCCCCTCTGGATTCACAGGCTATTCAAGTTAGAGGAGGCTTTAGGAAGCACCTTTGTCCAACGCTGTCATCGCAGGCAGGGAAACCGAGGCACAGGCATGTGGAGACCCTCGCCCTTATGCACTGCTAACTAAGAACAGAACTCAACGCTCCTCATGCACAAGACCAAGCAATTTCTCCCCATGTGCTCCCAAGTCTACCGACACAACAAAATGGCGTCCTGGGCAGCCACAGCTTCAGCCAAAGGCCCTCAGTGAGCAGAGAAACCTCTCTCGGTGACGCCAGGGTCCGGCGAGTGCACAATCCCACTCTGAATTACGGGGCCCGCACACTCTCAGGGAAGCTTGGGCCACGGAGTCAGGTGAGCAGCTCTACCTGCCCAGGGCCTTGTGATATCCTCAAAGGTTCCCTCCCACCTCGCTCTCCGAAGGCATCCCTGTCCCCAGCCCTCTCCCCCAAGCTCACTGCTCCCAGCTCCGGGGCCGTGGTTCGCTGGGGGACCTCCCTCCTTCTTGGTGTGCCCCTAACAGGCCGGCGCTCTCGGAGGGGCCATCCCGCCCACCCCGTCATTTACTCTAGCCAGCTGCCTCCCTGGCCACACTGGAGGCCACAACCAAGACTCGGACATGCTGTCCCCTCCACCATCCACAAGGACACTTGGCCTCATTGTGGCTGCGGCCACGTGGGAGAGCACTTGGCAGGTCAAGCCATCTCCCTCCGGTGCAGCCGACCCCTGCCCCGCCCGCGCAGAGCTGACGGGTCAGTCCCACCGGGTCTGCCCAGTTACAGCCCTGCATAGTGGCTGAGCCCTAGTCCTGGCATTTACAACATGCTTGCAGACAGAAACTCAGAATGACCCCCTGCCACCAGCAGTGGACACTGGTGGACTTTCCATCTGTCTTGCATAGAGCTAACCACACCTCAGTATCCCTTTGGGCATTTTCTGCACTCCCACGGTCTGTGGTCCCAGTGAGAGGGACTCTACCCCCCTCTCGGTGGGGGTGGCGGTGGAGGTCTTGTGACCCAGGACTAAGCCTGAGCGTGTTGCATGGCCCTGACCCCACAACTGGCTCAGGGTGGACCCCCTGACCCACTCAGTGGGACACGAGGAAACTTTTGCTGGGACTTCGCATTAATCATAGCGCCCAGTCCAGAGGGCATGTAGGCTGGCGCTGCCCCCACGTCCTGGTACCAGTGGAGCCCAGCACTACAGCCCCCTGGGGAAGGCAGAGCCGAGAAATCAAAAGGAACCAGTCCTGGCTGGCACCATCGAAGCCAGGCCCAGCCCTCGGGCTCTTCCGATGGTACGGAATACATTTCCACGTTGCTGAAGCCAGGTTGATTTGGGCTTGCTTTGTTTGCAATCAGAGCAGCCTCGCTGGCATGTCCCTGAGCGCACGTCAACCATCCTCCCCTCCCTACCTTGGCTCAAGGTGTCCCCCTACCTGAGATTACCCCTCCTCCTCTCTGCCCACTCAAACCTACTCATTCTCTAAGGGCTGATCAGATTGCACCCCCACATCACACCTCTTCTTTCTAAATTCCTCAGGCATGTATTGTCTCGACCAAGCTTTTGACACCTAATTGCACACTGGCCTCCTATTATCTTTTGTATGCATACTTCCCAAATACCATGTAAACTCTTCTAGAGTAGAACTGAAAACTTCTTTGCCGTTTCCAGAATGCCTAGCAGACTGTGGCACATATTAAAGAATTTCTTAATACAGAATTAAATTATTTTAGATGGTTATGTATTTTACTTTCTGAATAACAGAAAAACAGAACCCAGAGCAATTCCATAGATAACACAAAAGAGTAAGACGGTAAAAGCATTAATCATCAATATTTATGAATACAATTTACGTTCTAGATATGATCAAACTATTATGTCGAGTAAAATTAATATTCTCTTATATTGATGCATTTATCCATTCAGTAAACATTTATTGTGCCCAATTCCTTGTCACATAATCACTGTCACATCTAATATCTCTAGAACTTTAATTGAATTGATAAAACTTGCAGCTGAATTCTGCAGGCCCCACACACAGTGCGGGCCCCGGGTGAAGTCAACAAAGAAATAGCACAATGTGTTATCACCTACTTTTAAAAAGAATTGCTACAAGACTATACAATCAAGCTGGCCAGCCCCCTGCCCCAAAAAAGATTCAAAACATGATTTGTGCCCTGAAGTATTGCATCATAGATGTAAATTCGGGAACCTCCAACCTTTCCTGAAAAGTAGCTTTACTCTTTAGCAGTCACAAAATTCCTGTATGTCACACAAACAGACTCTCCCCCTTGATCCTGGTCAAGTAAGGCTTGGTCCCTAGGTACAGGCTCTGTGCTCTCCAACCACCTCCTTATTATTTTACTAGCTATGCTGTTCATGGTCTGCTGCTTTGTTGAAACCAACGTGAAGGGCCTTGCAGTGGGGTCCCAAGCGTGTCCTCAGCAAGTCACCACTGCCTTAAGAGCTGTGGGAGCATCTGAAGTAGCATTATCACATTTTGGGGTTATCACAGGTTCAGGTGAGCAAGAAATCTCTCAAGTTTCTGGAGCTGACCAGTGGTTACCGAGTTTTTAAAAATATATGTGCAATACTAGCTGCTACACCATGTCCTGGGAGAGATCTAAATGATGGTGGACCAGAAGAGCCTGGTAAACAGAACCAATGGCTGATAAAATGCTACAGAAAAACAGACTGATATAAACCTGTCCCACACAGAAGAAACACTGCACACCTACCTCAAACTGTAAGCCCTTGGTTATCACAAAGTACATAGCCCTTAGGAGCTGCTAGATCAGGGCTGAAAACAGAGCTGGTGAACATCATGCCAGTTAGCTTCGCAGCTCAGGTGGCTACACACAGGTTGGTCTGAAATCTTAAAGAAAGGAATGTCCGTGTTGTGGCGCCTGCCACAAGACCAGGCATACATACCTATGCCGAACACCCAGGGATCTGTTCTAACAGGAGGTAGATTCCACTGGATGTGGCTGGTGCCCTCTTCCATTACAATGAAATGTAATGCACAGATATTTTAAATTTTGACACTCACTGGATTTGGAAATCAGCATGAATACATATGGCATGTCTGGCTGGTATATCTATACAGTGTTAAAGGGAAAATACAGCACGGGGGAGGAAGCCAGGAATGAATGAGAATATGGATGGGGTTCAGCTTTGTCTCTGCAAAGCTGGCCTTGGGTGCTAGCTGTAGCTTAATCCACTTGCAAGCAGCATTCGACAGAAATCAGGAAACTTGCATTTTGTTCTAGCTCTGCTAATTGTGTGACCTTGGACAGGTTTCCTTACCATGCGGAGCCCCAATTTCCTGGTCCATACACTCAAGGGGGGTAGGGGGGGCTACAGGGCTTCCCGCTCTCTAGGGAAACTTTCACCTATAAAATCCCATGAACATGCTTTAATTTCACCATCAATCCACCATAAGGCTATGATTTTCTTTTAGCTAACAATAGGCCTTACAGTCCAGGACAGAAGTACTTCCTCTTGCAATATCTGCAGGATTTGCAAACGATGCACCTCATTTCAGTTGTGAGTCAATGTTTTCTGTCGTGTCAGTAATTATTGGATTGAAGTAACTGCATTTTTCAGAGGCCAACGTTGACTGCTTTCGCCTTTTTGCTTTTCTTAATTTATTGCCAGCCGTCACAAATAGTCTTCATTTCATTAATAAAAGAACATTATTGTGCACTTCGCCTTTCAGCCCATCCATTATTCATACCGCCTAGGAGCCTGAGCTGGCGAAGCAGCTGTTGGGGCATATCCATCCCAGGAGCCCTCCTTCTGCAGGGACCGCTCCGCTTTGCTTGCCATTTTGGAAATGTTTTGCTCGCTAGTAAAACTGACAAATCGATTGAAATGTCCACGCGCCTCACTTTATTCGGCTTGCTGTCATACTGATTAGAGCTCTGTTTCGTTTCGCTTTAACACTCTTTTGGGGTCTTTCCAGGATCTCCAGAGTACCAGGATCCTTGGCATGCATTTCCCTAAAGTCAAGATGGACATTAAAACGGCCAAGCGAGAACTTCCTGGAATGAAACCCAGGAGCCTCCAAGCTCCTTGCCGGGCATGGCGCTCTTAGCTGCCATTCTCTGTTTCCCTGGGCAGAGCTCACCCCTGCTTGCCCACCATTTACGAAACCAAGACTTGTCCTGCTGATCCGGTTCTTAAGAGAATCCCCACTGGCCTCGCACTGCCACGGGTGTCTGGTGACACCTGCACCCCCATCAGAGGGCCAAAATTACAGCCATTTGCTGGGGGTTGAGCGTAGGCGTCTAGAGGCCAACTTTCCCTCGCCTCCCTCTGCCGGACAGCCTCGGGTAGAAGCTGAGCCGAGCCGCCATTTTGTACTTACGTCATCACCTGAGCGGGCTCAAGAACAACCACGGGCGTAGCCTATCTTGTAAAAAAGCTATAAGAACTGTAGAACGTACTGAGCAGATGGCGGTGGCGGTAACTCCTTTTATCACAAAGTCACTTTGAGCTTCGCCAAAAGACGTGGCTCTGGGTCACGATAAATGGGTCTGTGGGCCTAGATCATTTATGCGTGATTTGACTGCCGACTTCAACGTACCCCAAACTCATAAAAAGCACACCTCCCCCGGGAGTTGAGGTGCTCTCTGTGGAAGGCTCACGTGTGTAGCGTCAACTCGACAGCTGTTCATCGAGGGCCTCCCGAACGCCGCACATTCTACTAGGCAGTGGAGACCCGGCTCTGAACAGGCCCAGGTGGCTGCCCTCGCGGAGTGTGCGTGCTCACGGGAGGAACCCTTGAGTTAAGACACATTTTCCCCACAGAACAGGGCTGGACAACTGTCTGCGAGGGGCAGGCAGTGGCTGTTTCAGGACCCGCGGCCCACGCGCTCGGTCTGGAGGGCAGAAGCGGCCACTGTGTGAGCCCACGGGCACGGCTGGGTCCTGTCAGAACTTTATTTTCAAAAACAAGCAGTACCTGGATGCGGCCCGCTGGCTGTCACCTGCCAACCCCTGTGCTAGAGGCTAACATTTCAAACTTATGCTTTATTAGGATTTTGGGCAATAGCTATTTTAAGTGAAATTTAATGCCACAAACGTGCATGAAAAATCTAACATCTGAACCGCTCGGTATGAAAAAGTTCATGATTCCACTTTAAGGACAAATGCTTAGCTCTGGAGAGAGACCGGTTTTTCTCAGGGAAATGTGTCTCTCCTAAGGAGTGGCTGATCTCCTCTGGGAGGGGAGGGACGCGTAGAGCAGCCTTCTCTGCGCCCGTCCTTTGGGCTGGAGTCACTTCACGCAGGACGCCCACTTCAATCTCACCACAGCCGTGGGAGGTTGCTAATCCGCTTCCCATTTTCACAGATGGGGAAACGGAAAATCGGAGACAGAACGAAACTTGCTCGCGGTCATGCTGCGGGAAGCGGGACAGGCTGGCGCCAGATCCAGGTCTTAGCGCCTGCAAACCCACCTTTTCTGCCGAGGCGGTGCCGCTTTAATCAAGCTTGCTTCATCTCAGTTCTCAGGACGTGCTCATTCTGGAGCCTCCGTGGCCGACACGCATCGGCGCGCTGACTCCAGGGTGCTGGCGGTCGTGTTCCTTCCTGAGCAACAGCTAGAGGAAGCTCCGCACGGCGGGCCCTTTCCCACACGTTTGCGCCTGATAAAGGCGGAATCACTCAAACTACGGCAGGAATGGAGACACAGAAGCGAGCGTAGACAGTGCTTTTAAATCAAAAAGAGGGCAAGAGATTTTGAAGCTGGGCCAAAATGAACGCACCACATCCTTCTTCATCAGCGCTGCGTCGTCAAGAATCTCAGGAAAACGGCTAAAATCTCACTTCAGCGATGCGTGCACCCAGCGAGTAACACTGGGCAGCGGTGGCCAATCGCTCCTCTCTAACAAGCTAAAAAGGCACGCGCAAGCGGCCGCAGCCCTCTCGTAGGAAGCTCTAGGAGGAAAACCAGACGGCGAGCAGCCTGCTCGACGTCGCTGCGCTTCTCTCCATGACCACCTGGGGACCACGCTGCATAGGAGGCATTTCCCTCAAGCACGGCGGCCAAGCCAGACCTCACCGCTTTGCTGAGAGTTTCTCTGCAAGCCAGCCTGGGGAGCTCTGAAGCCGAAATCTACGCCTTTCCTGCTTGCTAACCTGCCAGCCCCAAACTGTCTGCAGGCAGTGGTGGAGAGGGGCATCGGCCAAGCCCTCGCTGGACCCTGGGGCAGTGACACCCCGCAGGGAGCGCCGCTGGAGGTGCCTGCAGGAAGCAGCCGCCATGCACGCCTGGCCGCACGGCTCTCGGGAGCCGGGGGCCTCGCCTCGCCTTCCTCCCGGCTTTCTGCCCCTCCCCCGCTTGCTGTCTGTGTCCGTTCGCTGGGTGGGCTTCTGTGTCTGCTTCTTGCCTTCTCTTCTCATTTTTCTCCTCCAGGCTCCACCGGGATTCCATCCTAGGGACCTCCGATGTGGGACAGAGGCACCCTGTCACCTGCGCCACCTCAGTTCCTGGTTCTGGCCCGTCTCGCCTTGACCCCTCCCCTGCGTCTCTCTTTTGGTGCGTCGTCATCTTGCTGTGTGGCTCGATGCGCGGGCACGGCTGGCCTGCTCGCTCTTTACCAGGGGGCCCCAGGGAGCGAACCTGGGTTCTCCCATATGGTAGACGGAAGCCCAATCACTGGAGCCGCAGCCGCCTCCCGCTCCCAGCTTTCTAAGGTGCGCTTCGCCCGCGCCCTTCCTTTGCACCCCCAGCACGGCAGCACCTAAGGGCCCGGCCGGGACCCCGCGTGGCCTCAGGGCAGTCCAGGGAGCAGCCCCCGCCCCGCCCCACTCACATCCACGCTGCCTTCCCGAGCGCCTGAGCTGGGCCTCACTGCGCGCTACCTGGGCTGCCCCTTTCTGGCCGCTGCCCTGCTCTGTGTGCTGCCACTCTGGAATTTTCTCCGTGTCCTACTGGCCTCAGCATCTGCCACGGCGACAGCTTCACTTGGGAAATGCATAAATGTGTGTGACGGCGTCCCCCTCGGAGAGGACGCATTTCAGAAGGAGGAAAGTGAAACGGTGCTCCTGGCGCCACGGAGGCGCAGAGGGGCCCCTGGACCCGTTCTCGGGCTGGTGGCCCCTGGAGAGGGGGAGGGCCGAGTGGAAGGTGCTGCTCCCACCCCAGCCTGGAAGCTGGGAGAGTAGGGCAGCGGCCCCTCCTCACAGCCTCCAGGGAGCCGGTTCCGGGCCCTGGGGGACGGTTTTCCACCCGCTGCCCCGACGTGAGCTGCCACGAGCTTGTAAACACAGCGATGGGGGCTGCTCCACGCCGGCGGCCCCCGGGCTAGACAAACGCGCCCATTTCCGTGGAGACAGAGAGCAGCAGAGAGGAGCGTGTGTCTGCTCTGGGGCCAAACGGCCCTGTAAAGCTTGCTAATTAAGCCTGTGTGCCGGCGAGCTGTCAGCATCGCCTCCCGTGTAGCTGCCCGCCCTGGGCGCGCACTCGCCCAGCGTTAGCTATGAACACTGTTGTTACTGCCCCCAGCTGGAAAACAGAGCGGTTTATGTGCGGGAGGAAAAAGAGATTATCTCCCATCTGCTCCTGCCCATCATTCAGGCCGTGTCACTTTGTCTGCCGATGGGAATCGGCACCAGGATCTCAGTCAAATGGTCTTTTATACTTGGCCACGTTTATTTATTATTGCATTTGCCCCTGTTCCCACAAGTTTAATATCTTAATTTCTAGAGGGTCATCTTTTTGTGAAATTAGATGGATTTATAGCTTAATTTTATTATACGAATATGCATAACTGTAATTAGATGCATTTGATATCTATTTTTAATTGTATAGCAGCTTTGCTCAAATGTTTTGTTAATATGCCTGAGGTTAGGAGACATACAATTAAAAAAAGGACGCAGCATGGTGCGATTCAATTTATATAAAGTACCAGATCAGGCAGAGCTAATCAATGCAGATAGGGGGAGTCGGTGTTCACCCTGGGGCCTCACGCCTGGAAGGGACTCCCGCCTGGAAGGGCGCTGTGCCTGGAAGGGACTCCCGCCTGGAAGGGCACCGTGCCTGGAAGGGACTCCCACCTGGAAGGGCATCAAGCCTGGAAGGGACTCCCGCCTGGAAGGGCACCGTGCCTGGAAGGGACTCCCGCCTGGAAGGGCACC
>JAQZBX010050886.1:0-19535 GCA_029593785.1 Cabassous unicinctus | reverse complement strand
TGATCAGAAAGGGAGCGCTGTGGAGGGGAAGCCACAGACTCAGACACCCATCAGACCGGTCGCGACCCCTATTGCTCCGACTTTCTTTGCTGTCATTGTTTTAAGAGAAACTGAAAAGTTTATTTTTATGTCAAATTTCCAAACATTTTCATTTGGCAACTTAAAAAAAAAAATCTCTTCAGTCTGAATGAAACATGGTTGAGGGGCATTTTTGGCTCAAAGGACAGCCTTGAAAAGCGAGAAGGAACACTGCAGGGAAGTACTGATAAAACCAGAAAGGTATGGAGAACCTACGGTTTGTTAGCAGCTTGGAAATTTATACAGAGACATTTTGTGCCATGCCCTGAAACACCAATCAAGTCAAGTGGGAAGGTGAGACCCCCAACATAACACTAACTTTAACCACCCAATCCTCTGAAATTCATAAACTTCTGTGGGTAGAACTTAGGAAAATGTGTGCAGTCTTCTACAAGCAAATGCAATAAGCTGTTTGCCCACCTTATTACAAATGTAAACGTGCCCATAATGCTGAATCATCCATTATGTTAGGCCAGCCTTTTCTCCTAAGCCTGATTCCATCTGAGAAGTCTCCCCAAGGAAGTGGGAACCAGGTGATGGAAGACACAGTGGGAGAGAGAAAAAAAACACACAATAAAACATGCCAAAGATAGAAACTGTCCAAGAGGAAAACTGGTGCTTTTGTTCCAATATGGTTTTCAAAGAATCACAACTACCAAGGAAAAAATCATAACTATCGCACAATATCAAATAACTAAAAGGGAGTAAAAAATGTGTACAAAGTGATGCAAATCCATGCCTGTGTCTCTATTGAGTAAATAAACATTTACAGGTAGCCAGCAAAACACCAGACAAACTGAGATGTTGCAATTGACTTGCTTTCTTCACCTAATGTATATACCAAGGTGCTTACTGTTCTGATTTTTCCCTCTTGATTAAAATAATTGCAGGTTGATACTGTCACAGAGCAAAGAGAACCATGACATGTTTTATAATTTATTTAGCTGATTCCACACCCTTTTGATAAGCACAGGGAAAACAGATGTGTGGGCAGGAGTGAGGAGGAAGCAGGGGCATGGGGGCAAGAGTGCTTCAGGGTATGTAGCCCCTCTTCAAATTTCCCTTCTATTTCTTTATTGATTTTTCATCAATTTATGAAAAATGGGTATTAAAATATCGAATTATAATTGTGGATTTGTCTAGTTCTTGCTTTAATTCCATGAGTTTTCGGTTCATGTGTTTCCTCAAATATTTGTTCTGCTCATCCTCCCTCTTCTCCCATTCTGAGACTCTAGTTATGTGCATGTGAGACAGTTTAACAAGCTCCCATGAATCACAGAGGCTCTGGTCACTGTTTCCCTCTTTTTTCTCTTTCTTCTTCAGATTGGATAATTTCTAGTGCTCTCTCTTCAAATTCTCTGACCTTTTCTTTTGAAGCCTCCAATCTGCCATTAAATCCTTCCAGTGAAGTTTCATTTCCATTTCAGTTTTAGAAATTTCCACTTCAATTTAGAATTTCCACTTGGTTCTTTCTATAGTGACTATTTCTCCATTGAGGTTTCCCATCTGTTCACTTATTATGACCATCTTTTCCGTTTAGTCCCTGAATATATTTATAATGACAGCTTTAAAGTCCTCATCTATAAGTCCAATATCTGGGTTATACCAAAATCTATTTCTATTGACTGTTTTTAACATAATACTAATGGCTCACATATCTACTATTTTTTTATTCTATGTCAGGCATTGTAGATGATACATTATAAGGAGTCTGGATTATGTCGTTTTCTTTAAGGAAGTTTATTTTATTCTGCAAAGAAGTTAATTACTGGCAAATTTTCATAGTTTTGCTTGGTTTTCGTTTTTGTAAGGGTGGCTCTGTTTCTTTTTTTGCTCTGTTTTTAGTCTCAGAACATAGCCTTTAATCTATGGTAGGGGTTATGGCCTTTGTCATCTATTATTCTCCTCCTGCCGTTCCTCCTCCTCCTCCTTCTCCTTTACAACAATACTTCTTTTTAACAACTTTTCAAGAATTTAAAGCCCATTCTTAGCTTGTTGGCAATATAAAAATAGGCCGAAGTTCAGCTTTGGTCAGTTTTTCAAACCCTGCTATGGGACGTGGCCCTTACTCCTAACATGTGCCTTTTATGAGGTCTCAACTGGATTCCTGAAGGAGTCATTGAGGACATCACATTCTGGATGGGACAGAATCCAATGTCCCAAGCCCTTCACAACCCATAGCATCTACGTTCTGCAGCCTGTCCATCAGAAGCCACTCTGCTAAGCCTCATGCAATCTCACCCTTTTTAAGTACAGCCCAGCCCTCAGATAAGAGATTGTAAGAAACCCCTATGTGCCACTGCCCTTCTCTACAGTATTAAAAGTGCCCTAAAAAGAAAGCTGGGACAATTGTGGGGCTCGCCGCATGTTTCCCTTCTCACACAGTCTGGCATTAACTATTTCTCAATGCCGAAAACTAATTGCCTCATATGTCTTGACCCATTTTGTATTTGTTTATAGCAGAAGGCTTAGTCCAGACCAGTTATTCCACTAGGGCCAGAAATAGAAGTCCCAAAAAGTTCTACTTTAAATGGGTTAAGTTGTCAGTAACTCTGCAACCTACACGTGGAGATGTCCAAGGAGCAGATAATGACAGATGGGCAAGATTTATAAAAATACAGTTTGTTAATATATGACATGATAATAAATCAGGAGAAATAAAAATTTATCAGAAAACAAAACCACAATGTTGATAAGAGAAGAGGGCAAAAGACTGAATCAAGAGAAAAAATGAAGATGAAAGCAAAATGGGAAAGTTGGCAAGTGAAAGGAGAAGCTCAGCTTTCCTTAGGTTCATTTTTTATTTTTTCGGAGATTGTACATTTTAGGAATGCCTCCAAAGAGTTGTCAATGTCCTAGTTTCTATTATATGTTCTTACCCTCAAGGGAAACATTGATCTAAATCTTATAAAATAGTTTTCATTACACTTTTATGGATTATTTTTCTCTCCTTCATTCTAATGTTGGTTACTCTAACAAAATTATCACTGCTCTTCACTCTTGTGATCGATTTGTTTTGGAATATTATTAGCAATATTTATAAAGTTCTATGTTCTTATGGGTATACAATAAAACCCTTTTTCTTTCTTCTTGATCTATCTTTAACCTTATGTTAAACCGGGGATCAGAAAAATATGACCCATGAGCCAAATCCAGCTCATTGTTGGTCAAATCGAGCCACAGCATGCCAAATCTGGCCATGGCCATTTGTTTACAGATTGTTTATTGCTGATTTCAGGCAACAACGGCAGATTTGAGCATGAATCTTGGACAAAGACCCCATGGCCCACCAAACGGAAAACATTTACCATCTGGCCCTTTACAGAAAACATTTGCTGATCCCTGCTTTAGATTACACTTATGCAAGCTGAGATGAAACATTATTTAAATAGTGTTTGGTTCTCACTAAACCCCCAAAATTCAAGGACAAACACATTTAACTAAGTCTCTTTGCTTTTTAAGGCCAAATAATGTTTTCAAGGAGTCAATAAAAGTTTATTCTTTCAAAAACAAACAGGATATGGTTAGAAACATCAATTGTGTAACCAAAACCGTACTTAGTGTCATACGAGAATAAATGTCATTTAATCAGGTCTGGCAAGCTTCCCATTGGAGGACAGGGGTTGTACTTCACATGTGGTGCCAAGACTCACAGAGCCCTCCTGGTAGATTGGTCTGGCACCTATTATTTAAGGACTTTGGGCCCCAGACTTTTAGATGGTAGAGATAATCATTTCTTGGCAGACCAGGAACCTTAGCAGATTTGGGGACCCTCAAGGAGACAGAAACTCATCTACATTTATAGGTGCTACAGACAAATTGGTTGAAATGAACTTCTTGGGTTTTGGTTTTCTAAGCCTAGAACATAAGGGCACATAAGAGAAATAAAAACTCTAATAATAGAGCCTATTGAAAATACAATACTAGTCTCCCAATTCTCAGTAATTCTCCAGATAAACGTTAATTTTTTGGCATTAAAGTTGCCTAACACCATGTATTGGTCAGGGTTCTCCAAAGAAACAGAACCAATTGGATATAGAGATTTGTTATAAGAACTTGGCTCAAGTGACTGTGTAGGTTGGCTGGTCTGAATTCCATAGGGCAGGCCACAAGCTGGAAACTCCAATGTTGAAGTCCTTAGTTAAATTCCCCCAGGAAAGCTGGCTGGTTGGAAGTTCCTTCAAGAGCCAATGTTGTAGTGGAGGCAGAAATTCTTTTTCTGATCTCTGAAATCCTCAGTTTTGGTTTTTAAGACTTCCAACTGGTTGGATGAGGAGATCATCCACATTCCTGAGGGCAGTCCTTTGCTGGTAGTAGATGCAAATCACATCCACAGAATAGCTTCATAGAAACAAATGGGCCAGTGTTTGACCACACAACTGGATACTGTAATCTAGCCAAGTTAACATGTGAAATTAATCAGACTCCAGATGGCACTGGACTTGCTGACCATACTCCAAGGAAATTTATCTATATATTAATTAACATTTCTTATTGCACCAATATAAATGAATCAGCACAAATCAATAGAAATATAAATTATTCTTTTTCAATGGGAATGAAAATGAAATTTATCCTTGTAGAGACACAAATTAAAATATTATAACCCAAAGATTACGGTTTATTTTGTATGTGATTTACAAATCTTTTTCCAGCATTCTTTCAGTGACTTTATCTATTCAATCTTTTAAATTTTCACTGAAGCAGTATTACCATTCTGCTGTGTCCCTCATTAATGATTTCAATAAATCTTTGACACGGGCTCACTTATAAAGAAAAAGAACTAAACAGATAATCATTGACTATATTCTAGATGCTTGGGTAAGATGTGAATGCAACGAGAGTTAAGGAAGGCCTTTATTTTTTTTTTAAATAAGATAAGAAAATTGAGCCTATTTCATAATGCAAAAAATACCATGGAAAGAGAGATGTTAAAGATACAGTAAAGAGAAGACAATGAGTCAAATTCCAGAAAAAGATAGGCGAGAACAGAATTGTAAATATAAATGGCTAGATGGCTTTTGTTAGGAAAATAATCAACTTTTCCTCTGATAATTAAGAAGGGAGGAAAGGATGGCTACACATATAGATAATTTTGTGAGTTAAGGGGCAAGACATTGAAGGCCTTCATACCTGATAAGCCACCTGCTACTCATAGTGAGGGTTTGATAGAGTGGTAGGTGACTTCAGAGATGATAAGGATTTGAATAGTCACTGATAGAAATGGAAAGACAGCCAATTTGGAACAATCTAGGGGTCAGAGCTGAAAAGGCAGTTGACTGTACTAATCTACAGTAGGAAATCAAGTGTGGGTGGGAGGAAGCTTTAGGCAATTGCAGTGATGTATTATGGAATCCAGACCAGAGAGCACAGGAAGGAAAGTAAGGATGTAGATAATGGACATAAAGAACATGGATGGCATCAAGTGACTAAGATCCATGATGAGGAGTGGGAGCAAAGGACTCAGCACACTGAAAGAGAGGCAATTATGGCCAAGGAGGCAGAAGGAGAAGCCGGGGATAAGGAGTCCATGGCTGGACAGTTCCAGATGATGATCAAGTTTCATAGTGTGAGCAGCATTGGTGTCTGTCATCCAAGTAATTAAGAGTCTTTATCAACCTCTCAAAAGACTTTGGGGTGGTGTGCAGGGATAGGTTGTTGTCTTTAATTCACCAGGGCTGGTATGACAAATACCACACAGTGGGTTGGCTTAAACAACAAGCATTTATTGTCTCATGGTTTTGAAGGCTAAAGGTCCAACATCAAGATGTCAGCAAGGATGCGAATATGCTCGCTGTCCTGATTTTGTGATAATCAGGGTAGGCTAAACATTTGCTATATTAGAAACCATGCATGTGTCCCCAGACCTAGTTTTTCTCCCTAGGTCTGGTTTTTAGAATGCTGGTGATAAACTTTGCCTGATTTATTATATGACCATCCTGTATGGGAAATGACTGTAACTTTGGGTATCTTTGGTCAACCTTAAGAGATATAGCAGGGGGGCAGATGTGGCTCAAATGGTTGGGCATCCGTCTCCCATATGGAGGGACCTGGGTTTGACCCCCGGGACCTCCTGGTAAAAATTTTAAAAAGAAAAATATAGAAGGTGTGTGGGCCACCAGGCCCTGTGCATGGGTGTGCCGCCAGGCCCCGTGTACAGGTAAGCCGCCAGGCCCCGCGTGCAGGTGCGCCTCCAGACCCTGTAAGCCACGCAGCAAGATGATGAAGTAACAGGAGAGTGACACAAGGGAGAGTCAAGACAAGACACAATGAAAAGCCAGGAACTAAGGTGGCGCAGGTGGTAGTAGGACGCCTCTCTCCCACATCAGATATTCTGAGGATCAAATCCCAGTGAAGACAGGAAGAGAAGGATGAGAAGAGAGGCAGGAAACAGACACAGAGTTGCCCAGTGAATGGACACTGAAACAGCAGAAACATGGCGGGGGGTGGTAAAAATGGATTAAAGTAAATAAATAAATCCTTAATGTATAGGGGAGGAAGATTTGGACTATAGTGAGTAGTAATACTTTGACGATGCTCTATCATGATTTGTTAACAAATGTTTCACAACAATGCAGGGTGTTTGTGAGGGAGGCGATGTGTGGGAGCCCTGCATGATATTATGCATGTTTGTTTTGTAAGATCACGATCTTTACTGAACACTGATAGTTTATGTATGTTCATGTATGAACGAGATACTTCAATAAATTGTTTTTTTTTTAAAAAAAAAAAGATGTCAGCAAGGCCGTGCTTTCTCCTGGGGTCAGTGGCTGTCTGGTGATGGCCGTCCTCCATCACACGGTGATGTCCTTGGTCTGTGGCTTTCTCGGGCTTCTGGCTTCATTTTATAAGGCCTCCAGAGTATGGATTAAGATCCACCCTGGTTCAATTGGCCAGACCCTATTCTCAAATGAGTCCATACCCTGACTCACCTTAACATATTCAAAGATACTATTCACAAATTGGTTCACATCCACAAGAAATGAGAACTAAGACTTGAAAATGTCTTTTGTGGGGTACATGATTCAATCCTCAACAGCTGGCAAATAAGACTCCACTAAAAATATATGAATGTGATACTAGGCTCTCACACACAGTGAGGAATAAGGAGAACTTTTCTCATAGGGGCAGCACTTGGCCTCCCACATATTCTGTGTGGCCCAGGGGCTGAAGATGACAGGAAAGGGGAGAAGGGAGACACTGGCATTGTAGAGATTCCCGATATGTACCCAGCACTGTGCTAGGTCCTTCACAAAGATCAGCTCATTTCATATTCACAACAGTCACGAAGTGGGCATCAGCATTCATACTTCATAGACAAGAAAAAGGTTCTGGAAGGATAAGTTATTTGCTCAGTATCAAGGTAGGAAATGTCAGGGCTCATAACTCGGCTCTCAGATCCTGAAGTCCATTTCCATAATTACTGCAGCACATAGTCCCCCAAAGAATAAGGAAACAGGATTAGGAAGAGAAGAGAAATGTGAAAAGTCACTTAAGCATTTATCAAGACGTGGATTCTGGCACACTGTTTTTTCCAAAGGCCAAAGAAAGCACCAGATACCCCTACAGAGATGCCCTTTAACAGGTAGCAAAACTGTACCAATATTCACATGAAGAAATTAAGGTAAAAATATATTGACAATCCACAAAAAAAACAACCCATCTCAGGGCCTTTGCACCTGCTGTTTGCTCAGCCTGGGAAGCTCTTTTCCAGGTATCTGCATGACCCTTCCCTCACTTCCTTCTTGTCATTACTCAAATTGTCTAATGTAGGTCCTCCCTGACCTCCCAACTTAAAATTGCAATCCATCATCTCTACCACCACTGGGCACTTCCTTTTCCCTTCATGTAATATCTTACATATTTCATTATTTTCAGTTCTCTCCTCCAATAGAATATAAGCCCATGAGGGTGGTACTTTTGTCTGTTTTTTTCTACTATTATATGCTTAGCACCTAGAAAAGCTCTTGACACATGATAGGCACTCAAACATTTTAAAATTTATTTCTAAGTCAGGCAAGTGTCCAATGATTCCCTTACACACACACACACAAAAGAACAGGGTCCCCAGGTAAGCTAGATATGGGAATTCAGCTTGTCCTTGTGGCTGAAATTCCTAATTCCTTACTCAGAATCCACTCTACTTACCTCCTCTTTCTTATCAGTAGACCCCTAATTATTATTTAGAGCAGAAACAAGTAAATAAATAAATAAATGAAAGCAAATTCACTCTATTCCCAGCTTCTCTTGCCAAGGGTGGCTATGTGGCTAGGCGGGTCAGGGTGTGGGCATGAACTCACTTGTGAATAGGATCTTTGAATGTGTTATGAGTTAAGGTGAGGCCAAAGAGAATGAGGGTGGGTCTAAATCCAATATGACTGAAGTCTGTGAAAGCAAAGGAAATTAGACACAGAAGTAGAAGCCAGAAGCGGAAGCCAGAGAAGGAGACACACATCACCATGTGACAGAGGCAGAGATGTACTCACAAGCCAAGAAACACCAGGAATTGCCTGCAAGCCAGCACCAGAAAGCCACAGACTCTGGGAGAAGCCCTGGCCTGGTAATACCTGGTGACAACAGCCTCCAAAACTGTGAGACAAATTCCCATTATTTAAGCCACCCAGTGCATGGTGTGTGTTACAGCAGCCCTGGCAGATTAAGCCCTTGGTAAAGCCTTTTCTTCTCCCTGAGGTGAGCTAGACCTCCTTTAAATAGTCTCACAACACTGCAAGCTTTCTTCATAGCAATTACAACAAGCATAATAAATTCAGTTATTATTCATGGATTTGTCAAACAAAGTTGGTAAGAGCTATGTTTATCTTTGCTATTGCTGTATGCCCAGGACCCACCCAACTCATTGTAGGCCCCACTATATAATTATTAAACAAATAAGATCTAATAATTCAAGACCTCACATTAATGACCACATATGTAGTATAGCCCTTAAATGCTGTGCTGAAGGAGTAGAGCACCAGGACCAGTTAGGCTAAGTAACTTCACTGAGCATACATCTGAACACGGCCTGATGGGAGAGATTATGTTCCTCCTATTAGGCCTATTCAAACCTAATTCATCATTCAGAGTCTGGCTCTAAATATATGTTTCTCCAAGAAAACACACTAGTCACTCCATGTCGTCTTCATCTCTTCATTCTTGGAATTTCCATAGAAGACAGTGGAAATACAGTATACAATGCTCATTTGTAGTGGGTAATATTCTTGAGCTGTTTTCTGATCGCTAGATTTGTGAATGCCCTTAACCACCTGAAACTTGAAGGCAGCAAGTGTCCATTACTCATTCATTCCTCATGCATGTAATGTATTCAGTGCCTGAAGCACCAGTCCTTGGGAATTCAAAGATACTCTTATCTAGATCAGTCTATAGGGCAAACAAGGAAATAGGTCATTGTAACATGATGTGACCAGTGCTTTGATAAACACAGAAAGTTCTGGGCATTCACAAATCACTTTATTTCCCAGTTTCTCTTGCCAAGGACAGCTATGTGGCATAGTTCTGGCCAGTGAGCTGAAAAAAGAGGTTGCTGGCTGAAGCTTCCTGAAAAGTTCTTTACAAGGGAGTCACCTCAACAGGCACGTGCCATTTTGCCTTTGCCCCTTCTTCTTCCTACCTGGCATGTGACTGTGATGACAGAGGTAAATCAGAGTTATCTTGGGTCAGAAGGCAAATAAGATGGATAAGTGCAAAGAATGGAGGAGCTCAATCTCTGATGACACCACAGAGCCTCTGTACTAACCCTGGACCTCTTTCCTCTGGATTTCTAGTTATATGATGAAAAATAAATCCACAATTCTTCAAACCACTGTTTAGTTGTGTTTTCTGTGACTTGCACTGAATGCAATCCTGTTATAACGCCAAGGTGAAATTGTGCTTCCCATTCTCCTCTATTCAACATCTAAGCCTTCGGACCTACTTGTGTGAAAGCTGGATGCAGTTGCAGCCAACTACATGGACGATTGTGGCTTAACAACCCAGTCTTGGCAGGACAATTAATACAGAACGCAAGAGAATGGAAGCCTAGCTACTTTTCCTATGCAGGCCCAGATGCTGGATTCTTCCAAATTTCTCTAATCAGGAAAAAGGAAATCTCAGAGAGAGTGGAAAGAAGGAAATGTTCATTCCACTCCCAAATATGGAGGAAAGCTCACCAATAGGGGATGTAAGGGGGTGAGACTGGGTTCAGTCAGGCTGCTGAAGTTAGTAAAATAAGCAATAAAGGAGGCATGGCTGCAGGGCAGCAGAGAAAATGAGGGGCATTCGCTGAGATGTTCAAAGTTAAATTGGAATGCTTGGTAACTGACAATAAATGCACCCCTCTCTTCCCCTCCCTTCCATTCCCAAGGTCCCATGCCAGGTCCTATTTCCAGTTTCATTTTCTTACCTTTAGTTTAAAGGTCACAGGCAAACTTTGGTATAATAGTCCATTGTTGTATCCAGGCTTCATTTTCTTTCCTCACTCAACCTCCTCCTTTTAAAAATGTCTTGCCATTGTACTTTTTGGCCACAGACACACATTTTTTGAGTGTTAATAGGAAGCTTTTTCAAGGAGAAGAATCAAACTTGAATGGCTGGTATACTAAAAACTAAACAAAAAACCTGCATTCTTAATCTGGAAAACTTTTCCAGCTTCTAAGTGACTGTGACCTTAGACCTCTCTTAGGGTCTGGGGCCACCACATCCCAGGGCCCAGAGGGCTGTTAGAGGATTTCAGCAATTAACAATTCTTTCACATGGGAAAATTAGCCTAGGTGGATAATTTAGAGCTAAGATGCTTCAATTAAATGGGTGGTAGTTAAGGAAAAAATACAAGATATTCTTAAGAGAACTGCAGCACTGGGATGGCTGCTACGTAACAAAACTATTTGAAACTAAAATGAGGAGATCTGAAGCAAACGATGAAGAACTGTTTTAATCCAGATAAGACTTCTTAGAGTCCTCCTTTTACAGAGAAGTAAAACCTGGCAAGACAAAATAGGAAGCATGTAGGAAGCAGCTCTGTTGTTATTTTAAGGCCTGGAGGAATTGAAATGGCTGAGCCACTGTGACTCCCTGGGACACACTTACAGAGCTGCTCTCACTAGAGGTGAGCTTCCTGCCTTACCTGGAGCTCATCTCCATCCTTCACTTTTGGAGGCTGAAGGAAACATTGCAACATATTCAGTAAAAAGTAGAACACCAGGATGCTGGAAAAGCTGGCATTCGAAACTCGAAATCATGGCAGGATCCTGGGCATCCTGTCCCAATCCCTTGCACACTGATTAGGAGTCAAGTTCTGGACCAAGCCTCCCTACAATGTATTATCTGGGCCTGCAGCTGACATTGCCAAGGACAGAATGCTTTGAGGGTCAGTTCAGAGACTTATAGATTATCCCAGGAAAGCCCAATCATGGGACTGAGATAAAATCCTGAAACTTGACCGAATCCCACTTGATACACCATACTGATTCAAAATAGGATTAGGTCTACCGGGAGAAATCTGAAGGAAAGAGTCTTTCAACAAAGACTACACTGTTTGAGGGCTGAGTTTAGGTGGGATTGTGTAAATGTTTTCTCTCTGGCAAACAACTCACCCTTTCTGGATCAGCAAAGCTGGCGATCTCCTATTATTGTCCAAAATGAGCATGCTCATAACTGTTATAAAGTGTTTTTCTGGAACTCAGTAATTGTAAGCCCACTTGCTGGAACAAAACTCCTAGTTAGCAAAAGCCATAAAACTAACTTGCCCTTGGTCCTGTATGTTTCAGCCACAGGCAATCTCTCTATATCTCCAGCAAAATAGCACCAATTAAATTAAATTATCCTTGATTCAGTAATACTTTTGAGCTATATAATATCTCTCTCCACTAACTCTCACCATTTGGTTTATATTTATACCATTGTACTTATTACAAGAAATTTTGTTTGATGTGTTTCCCTATTAGCTACCAAGTTCCTTCAGGGTACAAACCTGTCATACCAGTTTTTATACTTTCAGAGTCTGCCACAATGCTTGGACGTGGTAGGTTATCAAACATGTGTTGAAAGATTCTCTATTCTGTCTCTTACTTGTAAAGTTTGGGTGAAAATCTACCTCAACCATATAAAAAAGGTGAAACTCTCCCATTCGAAACCTAAAAAGGGAGATCAATAAGACTAAAACTTAAACCTGTTTTCTTTCACATACTTTTAAAAATAAAGATTATGTGTTACCAGAATAAAAAATAAAATAAAATCAGTGATGAAAATGAAAAGACATATAAAATTTTAAAATCACTGGTTTAGCTAGTAAAATGAAGGTTATAAGAATAGTTACATTAGAAAAACTGCAAAATTTTTGGAAAAATACAAGGACCACAAAGGCTTAGCGGGTAAAAATAACTTGGACAATTCATGGAAAAGAAAAATATCTAAGATGAATAAAACATGAAAAATACTTCAACTTTACTAAACATGCCATTATCATTATTTTCTTATTACATTAGCAAAGTTTTAACCAAAGCGTAATTCAGAAAAGATGGTGAGGTACAAGGGCACTCATAAACTCAAGTATATGATATCAACATGGCTATATGGATAAAGAACTTTAAAAATAGTTATATCCAGGGGAGCGGATATGGCTCAAGCAGTAGAGCTCCTGCTTCCCACATGGGAGGTCGCGGGTTGGGTTCCTGGTGCCTTCTAGAAAAAACAACAAGCAAAACAAATGAAAAAACCAACTCAGGGGAGCCAGTGTGGCTCAGTGGTTGAGCGTTGGCTTCCTACATACGAGGCCCCGGGTTCAATCCCCGGCCCCGCACCTCAGAAAAAAAAAAGCTAAAAGTTATATCCAAGGTGAATATGTGACCTGCCGACAGGGTGTTGGTTTCGTAAGGAAGTGTGCCTTGCCGACAGCGCCTGGGCATCCCTAGAACCCCCGGGAGCACTGTCGTTTGTGGCTTTGTTGACTGGCAATTAGTGAGATCTGCCTGAGACCTGCATGAGTATAACCTTCGGAACACTTATTTTGAAATCTCTAATCCATAAAAATTCTTTTGTATTTAATGTTTCCCCCTTTTGTCAAGGTCTTTTTTCCAAATGCATCACTGGTGAGCACTCGGAAATAATCCCTCAGTGCCAGGGAGGCTTATCCCCAGGAATCACCGCCCACGTTGGGATGCGGGGGAAGTAGTGAGTTTATTTGCTGAGTTTGGCTTAGAGAGAGACCATATTTTAGTAAGAAGGAGGTATTCAGGAGGTAACTCTCAGGCATCAATTATAATTAGGCTAAGTTTCATTTTTACAGGAATAAGGTTCGTAAGTACAAGCATTAAGATCTTGGAATATATGATAATCTATTTCCCCAATATAACAGAGTTAGAATCATTTATAATTTCCCTGCTATTGAATCTTCTACCCCTTTTATTTTAACCTTTAGTTATCACTATACCCATTAAATATATGTCTCAGAGACTTAAAACTTCGGTGTGTTTATATGCCAGCTGAGCCCTGAATCTCAGCAGAGTTGAGGCCAACACCTACTCTCCAGTGCTTCGGACTTACCGGGGACAGCTAAGAAAATGATGCTGATGGACAAGCCCCATCCCAAAAAACAAGGAGCATCTACAACTTCAAGCAAAACAGCTCCTTCTATCTGCACCATAATACATAAGCCCCCTCTCAATCTGAAGCAGTCAGCGTGGATATCGCCCCAAACTCCTCAAGATAGAGGAATGAACAAGCATAAGGGGGAGTATAATCACAGACCAAAGTAGATTTATTGTTATTGTAGTTATTATCATGTGTTAATGGAAGAACTTGTAACACTGATATAAAGATGGTGGTTACTAGAGTTCTGAGGGGAGAGGGAGGGAGGGATAAATAGGTGGAACACAGGACATTTTTATGGCAGTGAAATTGTTCTGTGTGATACTGCAGTGACAGGTATAGGACACTATACATTGTCAGAGTATACACCTATACAGTGCAAGGTACCTTGGTTAGTAGCAGTGCTTCAATATTGGTTCATCAATTTTAACAAATGTACCACAGTACTGTAAAATAATAATAAGGGAAAATTTGTGTGTGTTAGTGGGGGGTGGGTTATATGGGAATCCTCTATACTTTTTTTTTTTAGGAGGTACCAGGGATTGAACCCAGGACCTCATACATGGGAAGCAGGCGCTCAGCCACGGAGCCACATCCGCTCCCCATGCCCTATGCTTTTTTTTTTTTACCGGGAGTTCCGGGGGATGGAACCCAGGTCCCTCCATATGGGAGATGGATGCCCAACCATTTGAGCCACATCCATCCCCCACCCCCCCATGCTTTTGATGTAACTTTTCTGTAATCTAAAACTTCCCTAAAAATAAAAGTTTAGCTCAAAATAAAACAAAATCGTTACACAGGATTTTGTTTCTGGCATATTATGCATAGTATGAGTATATATATTTAAAAATAAAACTATTTAAATGTATCTAATAATATCCAAATATCAGTGATTTGATATCCACCATTATGCATTTAAAATACATTAAAATTACTTTATAATAGTCTAAACTTCTGTGCAATTTCTTTTTCTCCTTGAAATCATATTGCCATTAACTTCCTTTCACAGAATATTTCCCTAATGTATTATATTTTTATGGTTGAAAGCTTCTTGTTGATTACCTGGTATTCTGTGCTACAAAAATATCTATATAAATTGAAAATTTTATACATAAAACTTTTTTCTATGTTCTTAAATAAAAATAAAGCTAGAGGATAACCTAGGGACTGTGTAACATGATTTTGGTGGTGGAAGAGGATTGTGGTTAACAAGAATGTTCATCTATTATAAGGTGTTAAGAATATGAAGATACATGGGGAAACTAATGTAATTTATAGACTATAGTTAACAGTAATATTGTAATATTTTTACAGCAAATGGCAAAGAAGGCAATATATCAAAGATAGGGGTCAATAATGGGGTGTTATAAGAGGTTATGGGATTTTTTCCTTTTGGAGTAATGAAGATGTTCTGAAATGAACTGAGCTGATGACAGCACATCTCTGTGATAAAACTGAGAGCCACTGAGTGTACACTTTAGATGGATTGCACAAGGCAGGGGACCGTGTAACACAGCTGTGGGGTTTGGCATTATTTATGAATTTCAAAAATAGATATTGGATTATGCTTGTAAACTGGTCTATTCCTCTGGGTGTGATTAAATTATGATTAGGGCTTTGACTGGGCCACATCAATAGGGCGTTGAGTCCTCACTCCTTGGTTGGGGGGGACTCACAGATTAAAGACATGGCAAAGGACAGAGTTGGAGTTTTGATGCTGGAGTTTTTGAGCTGGAGCCCCAGGAAGTAAGCACACAGAGGAGCTTGGTCATGAGGAAGGAGAGAAGGCCCTGGGAAAAAAGAAGAGCCGTTTGCCTGACAGTTTACAGCTGGCCTTGTGGAGACAGGCAAAGCCTAGAAAGCCTCATAGTCTACAGCTGACCTTGTGGAGGAAACGGAGGAGCTGAGCCTGGAGAGTAACAAAGCCCCAGGAAAAGAGGAACCCAAGAAGCCTAAACTCTTGGCAGACGTTGGCAGCCATCTTGCCCCAACATGTGGCAACAGAATTTGGTGAGGGAAGAAACTTAGGCTTTATGGCCTGGTAACTGTAAGCTTCTACCCCAAATAAATACCCTTTATAAAAGCCAACAGATTTCTGGTATTTTGCATCAGCACAGCTTTTGTCTGACTAATACAACAGCAAACCGCGGGGTGAATGATGGACTGTGGTTAACGGTACAAATATGAGAACATTCTCTCATGAACTATAACAAACATACTATACAAATACATGGTGTTTATAATAGGATGGTTTGTGGGGAAAATACACCAAATAAAAGCCATGGACTATAGATAGCAGCAATATTATGATGATGTTCTTTCATCACTTGTAACAGATGTTTTGGTGGTGGGGTGATGTATGGGAATCTTGCATGGTATGCATGATTGTTTTAACTCACAACTTCTAAAATAAAAAAAAAAGACAATAAAAAATGTATATATGTGAGAGTGTGTGTGTATATTACACATATAAATGCAAAAATATCTTTATACAGTTAATTCACATTATTCACAGTAGTTATATTGTATCATGTATCCCTAGGGGAAATACAGGTTTAGGATTAGTTTCCTGTGAGCCTCCTGTTACAAAATTTTCATCAACCAATCAATACATAACCTTGTTTTGTGTTTCTTTTTAAGGATACCTTATTTAATATATACTGTCGATTTGTTAAAATCAACATGGACGACAGCACTATAGTTTATTCCCTAATGCTTATATAATATGCATATTTTCTCCATATGGCAGATCACAGTCTTCTTGTACTTAGGAACGCTACATAGCACTTCCACACTACAAATGAGGGCCATTTAAACAGCAAAATCACCAACAAAAAAAGGATGAAAATGGAAAAAAAAAAAAGCACATGTGGCACTAAATATACCGTGAAAAGGACAGTTGTTTACAGAATGAGAGCTGAAACAAGAAGGCAGAGTGTTGCCTTGTTCAACTTCATCTGTGAATGTGCGCATCAGGCCACTCAAACTTGTCGCTTCTCTAAGCATGTCCACAGAAGTGCCACAAGCGTAGGCATACCTCCTTTTATTGTGCTTTGCAGGCATTGTGTGTTTTTACAAATTGAACGTTTGTGGCAATCTGTGTTAAGCAAGTGTATCCAGTGCCATTTTTCCAACAGCATGAACTTACTTCCTGTCTCTATGGCATATTTTGGTTATTCTTGTAATAGTTCAAACTTTTTCATTATTATTAAATCTGTTATGGTGATCTGTGATCAGTGATCTTCTATGTTATTATTGTAACTGTTTTTGGGCGCTATGAACCACATGTATATACGATGGCAAACTCCATTGATAAATGTGCTGTGTTCTGACAGCTCCACTGACTGGCTACTTCCTGTCTCTCTCCCTCTTCTCAGGTCTCCCTATTCCCTGAAATACAATGGCCTCTAAGTGTTCAAGTGAAAGGAAGAGTCACATGTTTCTCACTTTAACTCAAAAGCTAGAAATGATTAAGCTTAGTGAGGAAGGCATGACAAAAACCATGATAGGCTGAAAACTAGGCCTTTTGCACCACATAGTTAGCCAAGTTGTGAATGCAAAGGAAAAGTTTTTGCAGGAAATTAGAAGTGCTACTTCATTGAACACATGCATGGTAAGAAAGTGAAACAGCCTTATAGCTGATATGGAGAAAGTTTGAGTGGTCTGGAGAGATCAAACCAGCCATAGCATTCCCTTAAGACAATGCCTAATGCAGAGCAAGGCTCTTCAATTCTAGGAAGTCTGGAAGAGGTGAGAAAACTGCAGAAGAAACGTTTGAAGCTAGCAGATGTTTATTCGTGAGGTTGAAGGAAAGAAGCTGTCTCCATAAACACTGCAAAGGGAAGGAGCAAGTGCTGATGTAGGAGCTGCACCAAGTTTTTCAGATCTAGCTAACATAATTGATGAAGGGACTACACTACACAACAGATTTTCAATATAGACAAAACAGCCTTCTATTAGAAGATGCCATTTAGGACTTTCAGAGCTAGAGAGGAGAAGTCAATGCCTGGCTTCAAGGCTTCAAAGGACAGGCCGACTCTTCTTACTGGCTGATGTAGCTGGTGACTTTTAAGTTGAAGCCAATGCTCATTTACTATTCTGAAAATCCTAGGGCCCTTAAGGATTATGCTAGATCTACTCTGCCTGTGCTTTATAAGTGCACCCACAAAGTCTGGATGACAGCACATCTGTTTACAACAGGGTTTAGTGAGTATTTTAAGCCCACTGTTGAGACCTACCGTTCAGACAAAAAAGATTCCTTTCAAAATATGACTGCTCAATGATAATGCACCTGGTCACCCAAGTGCTCTGATGGAGATGTACCAAGAGATTAATGTTGTTTTCATGCCTGCTAACACAACATTCATTCTGCAGCCCATGGATCAAGGAGTAATTTTGAACTTCAAATCTTATTACTTAAGAAATACATTTTCTGAGGCTATAGCTGTTAGTGCTCCTCTGATGGATCTGGGCAAAGTCAATTGAAAACCTTCTGGAAAGAATTCACCATTTTAGATGCCATTAAGTAAAATATTAACATTTACAGAAGTTTGGAAGAAATTGATTCCAACCCTCATGGATGACTTTGAGGGGTTCAAGACTTCAGTGGAGAAGGTAATTACAGATGTGGTAGAATTAGCAAGAGAACTAGAAGTGAAGCCTGAAGATGTGCCTGAATTGCTGCAATCTCATCATAAAACTTGAATGGATATGAAGTTGCTTTTTATGGATGAGCAAAGAAAGTGGTTTTTTGAGATGGAATCTACTCCTGGTGAAGATGCTGTGATCATTATTAAAAAGACAACAAAGGGTTTAGAAATATTAAATAAACTTAGTTGATAAAGTAGCAATAGGGTTTAAAAGTATTGGCTGTTTTTGAAAGAATTTCTAATAGGGGTAACTGCTACTGAACAGCATTGCATACTACAGAGGTATTTTTCATGAAAGGAAGAGTCAATCGATGTGGCAAACATCACTGTCTTATTTTAAGAACAACCTCCAGCAACCACAAACCTGATAAATGAGCATTCATTAACATAGAGGGAACACCCTCCACCAGCCAAAAGATTGACTCACTGAAGGCTCAGTTAGCATCTTTTAGCCAAAAAGTATTTTTTAATTAAGGTATGTATATATTTTTTAGACATAATGCTATTGCACACTTACAGACTACAGTGTGGTGTAAACATAACTTTTACATGTACTGGGAAACCAGTGAATGTGATATTTGCTTTATTGTGCTTGCTTTATTGAGATGGTCTGGAACCAAAGCCACAATATCTCTGAGGTATCCCTGTATTTATTTTGAGGTTACAAATATATTTCAACAAGGAGGCAAACTCTCAAATATGGATTTCCTAATAATGAAGATTGAGTGTACTTTTCTATATGCATCTAAAAAATGTATTTTAAGAAGTAAAATGCAAATTAGAATTTATGTGATGACAGAAGTTAAGAACATGGCTCTACCAATATACTAGCTACAACACCTTCAGCAAATTATTGATTTTCTGGGCTCAGTTTCTTCATTAGTAAAATGGCAATTAAAAAAAAAAAAGAATCAGTGCCTGCCCTACAGGGTTGGTGTAAAGATTAAATGAGAATATATATACTAAGTGCCTGGCATATAGAGTGCTCAATAAATATTAATGCTATTATTCAATATATCCAAAATTTGAAAACAGCCTAATGTGCTTAATAATAGAATTGTTTAAAAAAGTATGGTAAATCTATAAAATGTCATATTATTCAGTTATTAAAATGTAGTTCATAAAGAATTTTTAATGAAGTTAAATGCTTGTAATATATTAAGTGCAAAAGCATGATATAAAATTGAGTATGTAGTATAACATCAATTATGTAAATATAGATATCAA
>JAQZBX010050885.1:0-19523 GCA_029593785.1 Cabassous unicinctus | reverse complement strand
TATAATATATAATATATAAATATATAAATATATATAATATATAAACATACAATTATATGGGTATCTCCAATTAGGAGCAAATGTTAACTCCTGTGCAAATCACTATTAGCTAATTCTAAGGATTAATGACAACTTCTTTCAATTAATGAGAGGGTTCTAATGAGCCACTGAAAAACTGGCATGGAAACTTTTCTTCGTAGCTTGTGACAAAATGTATTTCAGAATCAAAATTTTAATTGTTCATGAAAAGGTACTTGAACATGCATCAAGGACTCCCTTCACTTTATTTCCAATTGGGAATCCATGTTTCAGATACATGATTTCTCAATATAGGCTGGTCAGATCATACATCTCCTTGCTTCTTGAAGTAGTTCAGCCATGTCTACTACCATGGGAAAGCATACATGTAAATGAATTCCATGAGCTGAATGACTATTAGTTCTGACCCCTGACAACCTTGATGTCCAGATTTATGATGTCCTTACTCTTTCCATCCTTAGAACAAGGCAATGTAAGTATAAATATGAAATCCTATGGTCCTATGTTCAGAAGTTTGAAATTATAATTGGGATTAAGGAATAAACCATCCTTATTCTTTGTGTAGAAGTAGAGGAGGGGTCCAGGCTTATGGGGACCCTCCATCTCTGCTAAGAGAATCAGGCTGTTCTTGGTATTTGGCACCATCTATAGTAGAAGCAGTTAAAGGGGTTGGCAATTCACAATCTCCTAGAGTAGCCCATGCAACTATTTGATTTACAAAAAATAAGAAATGTGTCATTTTTGTAGCCTTGGAACTGAAACCAAATTTAGTGATTACCTCTCCTGGAGTACTAAGACCCTGTGTGATTGAGTATTGAGTCAGTACTTACACATACAGTATTTGTTGAAGTAATTGATTCCTCTTTTCTTCTGTCATTACTAGACAATTGGGAAATAGGAAGAAAATACAGAACATTGGACTTATGTATCCTGTTCTAACTTTCTCATGTGGTCTCCAGCTGCTTCCAACCTTAGTTTAAGATTTGTGGGAAATGGACACATTTGGGAGGTTTCCTCATTCTTCCTTAGTCATATGCTGCCTCACCCTTTAATTGAGTCAGATTATTATCTAATAGTAGCATAAAATGAAATTTTCACTAATGATATATCTAGAGTTAACAGTAACTTAAGGAAACCCTTATTCAAGATAAAATATATTTTAATAGGAATAAAAGATTGCATTGCTATTACTTTAAATTACATTAGACCTAAAAAACTAATTTGACAAGCATATTTCAGAGATTGACGGTTGTGATGGCACTTCAAACATTATACACTTAACACTGATAAAGCCAAATACTCGGTATGATTGCATTTGTACTTTTGCTAAGTGGTAGAAACTCATTTTATATACATTAGAACTAAAGGCTCAGTACTTATGTCCACCAAATGAGACTTTAGGTAGCATTTTAACCTTTAATTTTGTATATTCACTTTGGAAAAATATGGTGGTTCTCATCAGTAATTTATAAATGTCGGAAATAAGGCAATAAACTCTACATTCATATTGGTTTCTTCATATAACACCAGAATACAAGCCAGAGTGGAAGAATAGAGAGTTCTCAAATAAAGATTGTTAAGTCAAGAAAGTTACAATTTCTTCTTTTTTCACCATCCCTGTATCTTTTCATTAAAATACCTCTGTCATACCTCTGTCTTTCATTCATTAATTAGTATCTTTCCAACTTTGTTTTCAAATTTCATATAATTTGAATATGATTTTGCTATTATTTCTACATCAAAGCTTATCACATATTAAATTAATGTTCTTCAATTATTTGTATATTTTTAAAAATGTGTATTCTCTTTAATATTTCTCAAGGAATTAAATGACTCCTGGTTTTCAGTGCTTGGACAAGGGGAATGAAGAATCAGAAGAGAGGGTGGAAGAAGCCAGATTAATTTTCTGTGATTAAAATTATTGAATTTATATATTTGTGCATATATACATAAATACATACATATATACATAAATACATATAGAGAAGCACATGGGGGAGGAAGAGGGAGAGAGGCCTTATATTAATGAATCCCAATGAAATTTGAAGAAAATTGGTTTTCTTGAATATTTACTCTTTTGCTTGGTATCTATACTCCAATTATAAGAAACCTGGACAGTTTTTACATGTGACTGACAATTGTAGAAACTTAACAAGATTTGATTACTGGAGTGACAATAAATTCTTCACCTCGTTATCTCACAGCAACCAAGTTGGCACTGTGTAGATGTTTACAAAGGAAGAGTTCCTAGTTTCTGAGCCTGGCTTCCTACCTCCATTCTGCCTTCTGAACATCCCAACAGAGTACCTGGACAACCTGGTCCCATGACTGCTCAATCAAATGAATATTTACCTCTCATGGAACATGAAGACATCTTAGCAACCTGCTAAAGAGATTATTTTAAATTTCAGGATTTTAAATTCATAAGTAAACATTTTTCAGTCAGTATTTCCTCAAATATTCTTCTCCAGACCTTCCTTCTGCTAGGAAAACTTTAATCCTGTTTTACGTGGCAAAAGTGCACTACACTCAAGGCTTCTTCCAATTGTTCCTTCTGATAGGAACTTTTCCTTTCCTACCAATGCAAATAATTTCTCCATCTTTTTCACTTAGGACTTTTGTAATATTTCAAATAGAATAAACCACTATAGAGTTTTGTGTTCTTCAAATTTCCTTAATGTGTCAACCATACTTGAAAACTTGGATTTTGTCCTTGATTTTCATCATTAAATCTAAAGAATATCTGGCACATCACTACATTGAAATGAAGTGAAATTAAATTTAATCATTTGAACTTTAGTCTAATCATTTACACTTAATCAATTAGGGTTTAAATGACCAACTTTAACTAAAATTAATCTGATCTCATGTATGTTTCCTCCTGATATTTCTTTCTCCTCAAATATTCCATGATCACCTGGGGGAATATATGAAAAAAAACTTATAATAGTCTAGAAGAAAACTTGTTTTGTAAACTACACATAAAAGCACAGGAAATTTCTCTTTATGGCAAGCCATAGTGAAAAAGAAATGTTAGGACTACATGCAAAGTCTTTGTGGTAATTATCTCAGATGCAAAGTTTACAATTCATTTGAGGAAGAGGAAGTACTCTGAAAAAATGATCACTAATGCAGAAAAACTGATTGTAATACAATGTCCTTGAGAAATAGTCAATGGATTTTGAATGAGAACTTAAACTACATGAGAACAAAGACCCCCTTTATTATTTTTTTTTCTTTTAAAGGCTCATTTCTTCATTATATAAATTATCTGGGACACCGATAAAGGAAGTCACCATATCTAATCCTGCAATGATGAGAGAAAGGACTCCAGTTTCACCCACAGCTGAGCTATAAGAAGAAAGCCTCCAAAAGACTTCTCTTTGAGCTGAGGCCCATCAAGAATGAGCCATATGCCTGATAGTTTATAGTTGAACTTGGAAAGAAAGCAGACATGCCAATACTGAAAGTGATGGTCTGAAAAGAGACAAGTCATATTTCAGGTTTGCCTACAGCTGCAGAAAGGCCTAGGCCTCTGCAGAGATTGGGCAGCCATCTTGCATCATTACATGGCAATTGACTTTGGTGAGAAATCACCTCTTATGGTGACTTGAGTTGGACTTTTCATGGCCTTGGAATTGTATGCTTTTACCCTAAATAATTTCCTTTTCTAAAAGCCAACCTGTTTCTGGTACTTTGCATTGGCAGCCCTTTGGCAAACTAAAATGGATGAATTTACAGCTATAGTCAGTTTATTACATCTATGGCTGAATGAAACTGTAATCAAAAAAGGAGATTGACCTCAGCAATGAGGTCCAATCAGTTGTAGCTCTTATAGCTAGAACTGAGGGTTTCAGAAATCAGAAAGAATTCCTGCCTCTACTTCAGCCAGCCAGCTTCTGGAAAATTCAACTTTACCTTATTCAGAGTTTCCAACTTGTGGCCTGCCCTACAGAATTTAGACATTCTAATCCCCTTGGTCATGTGAACCAATTTCCATAATAAATATCTTTGTAGTTACATTTAAATAGATTCATAACTCTAGAGAACCCTTACTAATACATATTTTTAGAAAGGGCAGGCTGTGGTAGATTAAATTATGTACCCTAACATAGACATGTTCTTAGTCTGATGTGTACTCTTGTGGGTTGTAAGTAGGACCTCTCAAAGATGTTATTTTTAGTTAAGATGTTGCTCAACTGAATGAGAGTGGGTCTTAATCCAGATTACTGTAAGCCATACAGTAATAGTCACAGAATCCAGAAAGAAGAGGGCATTGCCATGTGATGAGAGGCAGAAATAGGAGCCAAGGAATACCAAAAATTGCCATCAGACACCACCAGAACACAACAAACTTTAAGGAGAATGCAAGCTTTGCCAATATCTTCATTTGGGGCTATTTTAGGCTCAAAGCCATGAGCCAATAATTTCCCATTGTTTAAGCCAAATATAAATAAATAAATGAATAAATAAATAAATAATCTGTGTGCATTTGAAAAAATTTCAAGACATAGGGAATGTATGTATATCTCTATATGAGAAAAACATATAAAAGAAAATATGAAACACATAAAATGTTATCAAGCAGAAAGGAAAAGAGGGCACATTTGTCTTAGATTTAGATAATTCTGATCTATTATAGATTTGTTGGTACAGGGACATGAAATCACTGCTTCCCCCTCCCATTAGTTATCTGTGTAGATTCCTGGAAAGGGTGGGGTGGAATTGGCCAGCAATCCATCCTGGAATGTTCTGCTACAGGACCCTATGCATAGTAATCATTAACCTGCATACATACTACCCTTCACTGTTCTGGGAACCCACACTATTCCCCCATATGCACATACTCAGTTAATCATTTACTAGGCTACATGCACCATTGAGCTGCTCTATGCATTAGCTAGACCCTCTCTTTGTGCTATCTAACCCTATATAATCTTTTTCTTCCTGATCTATAGTATGGTAACTACCCAACCAGCCATCATCGTGACTGGACCTGTGAGAAAATAATGATGTGTCACAATATAAAATACTCAGTCGGCCTTCCCAGACTTGACCTTCCTGCATTACAATTGGCATAGTTGGCAGTTATTTTAGAAAATTCCATCTGAGATAAGGCAGTTGAAAGAATGTCAGCCATTCCAGATACTGTAGGGGAGACTCTACAGTACATATGGAGTCTGTGGGGGAATTACTGGGGTGGCCATACATGTCTATATGGTACAAGCTTGCCCAGCTGATAGATACTTGGGGACCATCAAGGAGTTGGGGGATGCCCCACACACTTCTACTGGATTAGTACAGTTGGAGGAAAGAGTAGAGGTAACTTTTATAAAGAAGAAAAAACAATGTGTGGTGGCTGCAGCCATTGTGTGGACTTTCCTCCTTGCTTTGTGTGATAGTACTAACAAGCAGTTAGCAGTTGAAGCACAGGCAAGGTGACTGGAGGAGGAGGTGAGGTTGAAATAAGATCTCTGACTCATACAAGTAGATCAGAAGAAAGATTTAACTAAAAGGTTAGAAGAAGCACAAGAACAGGTGCAGACAATGGTCTGTCGATATGCTCTGGTTAAAGGAAAGAAGAATTACAACTAGAAAGGAATTTGCAGACTTCCACATGTACAACATCCAGCAGAAACAGAAGAGCTAAATAAGGCACTTGTCAGTGAAACCATGCCTGTGAAAAACATTCTGGCAAACAGTTAACTAAGATAAGGAAAACATTCTGGCAGCACCTCTGCAAATCCCCTGCCATTTAAATAGTGTGTCTCTGGGCTACTGGGGGCTGATAGAATTAAATTGCTGGAAGAGTAGAAAAACTTAGCAATGTTAATGTTCTCTGTTTTGTTTCCATGCTAATTCTAATTGGTCCTGAATAGCCACATTGATAAAATGAGTGCTGTCAAAGTTTAGTAACTTTTAAACTGGACAATTCTATGAAAGGAAAAAAAGATAGAAAAATGCTAGCAGCTTTTGTAAGCCTACAATTAAAAATATAGTACAAAACTGAAAGCTCATAATAACATGTAAACTGTAGAAAAGTTTAAATGGGAAGTTACTTTGACAGGGTTTTAAGTTTTATTCACATTTTATTTTAATCAGAATTTTTATCAAGGTGTTAAGGAACTTTCAGTTTTTAATCAATAGCTTACTCCTGAACTTCAAGCCTAAGTGTACTCCTGAAGCATAATCCAGAATATGTATGTGGTAAATGTCTGTCTGTCTAAACTGCTAAATTAGTGCTTAACTGAATTTATAATCCTTAAGTGTTCCTAACTGGTTGTTGATTACTAATAAAAGTGTTTCCAAGAACAAGCTTACGTATTACAGGAAACACAGATTCCAGAAGAGATCTTAAAAGCAGTAAAAATCAAGGAAATGGGTGTGGCTCAGGCAGTTGGTCTCCCGTCTGCCATGTGGGGGGTCCAGGGTTCAATTCCCGGGGTCGCCTGGTTGACGGCAGGCTGGCCCGCATGGCGTACTGGTCCATGTGGCATGCTGGCCCACATGGAAAGCTGGTGCAGCAGGATGACACAACAGGGTGAGATGCAGAGAGGAGACAATAAGGGACCCGGTGGACCAGGCAGCTGGGGTGGCCCCAAGAGATTGGGCGCTTCTCTTCTACTCCGGAGGGTCCAGAGTCGGTTCCTGGTGCGGCCTAAAGAGAAGACAAACAGGGAACACGGAGAGAGAAGACAGTGCCCAAAAAACAAAGGGGGGCTGGATAAATAAATAAATCTTAAAAAACAAAAAGCAGTAAAAATCAGAGAAGTGAAATGATGAAGAGTTTGGAAACAGCCATACTAAAGGAGTAAGAATAATGAATAAAATTACTGAGCTTTATGTGAAATGACAGAGAGTTTGGAAACAGCCATACCAAAGGAGTAAGAATAATGAGCAAAATTAGTGAGCTTTATGTTTCTGTTGTGTGCCTTAACTCTTTTTGTGTTTGTCTTTTTGTTCAGTGTATATTTTAATACCTCAGTATGGAATATTAAATTGACAAATGAAAATTCTTAAAAAAGCTCTATTTAAATGACCAAAAATTAAACAAGCATTTATATTGATAAATAAGCATGGATACTAATAAGATAAATTAACATTATATGTGTTAAATCTTTAAAATGATGAAAATTGTAAGTTTCACTAAAAAAATTATTGCAGATCTTTTTATGAAAAAAATTTGGTTTTGCCTAAATTGAAATGAATAATTTATTTTTCTTCACAGAACTGACTGAGGGATATGAGACTTAAATGGTTATAGAAAGAAGTAAAAGGCTTGTGGAAGTGTTGACTAAAATTTGATGTTTGTTTAAGGGAATGGGTTTGTCCTAAGATAAGATAGCTGGTTTTCCTAAAATCAGAATGGAAGTATGTATGACAAAACTTGAATGCATATGGCAAGTTATAGACAGTGTTGCCGAGGGTGGCATTAAGTAAGGGAATGTGTTCTGTGAAGATGAAATTTATCTTAAAATGAAATATCCATTCTTTGTGGTCATGAGTAGTGATAATGAGTTTGTAAAAGAATTTTCCAAACTGAAAGATTGCAAAGTAAATGGCTAATTCCAGGAAGCCATTATTAAATAGCAACTTAATAAATGTTGATAATAAAAAGTAACTTCATAATAGGAAAACTTGTCATAGGCCACCACAATCTTCATTTTAAAGCAGTGGTAGGCTGCTGGGTGTTCACCCAGAGGAATTGGAAGCAGGGACATGAACAGATATATACACATCAATGTTCATATTGACATTATTCACTATTGCCAAAAGTTGGAAACAACCCAAATGTCCATTAACAGATGAATGTATAAACAAATTGTAGTATATGCATACAATGGAATATTACTCAGCTGTAAGAAGGAATGCAGTATTAACACATGGGATAACATGGATGAATCTTGAAGACTTTATGTTGAGAGGAGCAGTCCAGGCACTGAAGGTCAAATATTATATGACCTCACTTATATGAATTAAGCAAATTGAGCCAACTCACAGAGATAGAGTCTGGAAGATAGGTTTACAGCAGACAGAAAGGGAGAAGAAGGTTGTGAGCCCATGCCCATATGGGCAAAATCCATGATAAGGTGGAAAGATGCAGTTGTGCAGTGGATGGGGATGCTATTGGGTTGTGTGTTGTAGGTCTGTAAGTGTGGTAGGGTGGGGAGGGTGGGTTGGACTGTCCATGGAACTGGAGGGAGGATTGGGGAAGGCAGCAAGTGAAATCAGGATTTGTGGGTAGATGGTTGAACCTATAATGTTGCAAATGTTCTTTTGGCAAATATGGCAGGGAAGGGTTACAGGTTTAGAGTGTTGGATGTGGGGGGCATGCAGGACAGGGCACACCTGAGACAGGCTTCTAGGGAGTCTGTGAGAGTTCATCGTGTCATAGTGTGTTGTATCAGTGAGTGGAGATCTATCTATTGAGTGAGAAATTGTTGGACTCCCATACTGGGGAGACCTGTGATGTTCTCAAATAGAAGGGCAGGGTCTCTTGAGAGCATAAGCAGTGCTTAATAGATGAGCACAGGCCAGTATGTCAAACCCTCAATGTTGTTGCAAGTAACTGTGAATCTTGTTCTTCAAGGACTGAAGCTTGGTGGAATAGAATAGAATAGATGGAACATGAGGTATTGTGGGGGTGATGATCTTGCAATGACAGTTACAGGCCATGTTAAATTTCATCAAAATTTATAAAAGTTTATGGTCCAAAATGTAAGCCATAATGTAAATCATTGACCAGAATTAGCAGCAATGTTTCAACATTTGTACAGCAATTGTAACAAATGTACTATCCACATGTAAAATGTTATTAATAGGGGAAAAGGGAAAATGGGGATGATGGTGGGTATATAGTCACATACTATATTCTGTACATGACTTTTCTAAAGCTTCCTTAAAGAGAAAATGAAAAAATAAGACACTGGAGGAATAAACAATTTAACTATTATCCATGCTTAGTGGCAATGCTCCAAATGTGTTCATCAATTGTAACAAATGTACCACACTATTGAAGGATGTTGTTAATGTGGGAAAGTGTGGGAGTAGTGGAGAGCAGGACATAGTGGAATCCCCTATATTTTTATGTAAGTTTTATGTAATCTAATTAACTTTAAAAAAATTTAAAAACTATATAAAAATAAACCTGTTAGTAGCTCTGCCATAAAACTGATTTAAGGTAGTTGTGTTTTTCAGTAATGTTTGAAACAATCCAGCACTTGTTATGAACACTCAGATCACACAGTGTGCTAAAACATAATTTTACATTGTTTTGTAAAGTAGCAGCAATTTTCATTACCTGTGTTCATCAATTGTGTAACAGAATTGTAATGTTCTCCTAAGGCATATATGCATGTCTTATATATACAAGTATTAGTGGTATTTTGGGATATTCTTTACCACCTTTGATAGAAGGAGAATCTGCCTGTATTACTTCTATTGGTGTTTATAAAATGTGAGACAGTGCTATAAGCTCAAGCTGACCTCCTTATGAAGGTGTGTTTCCAGTATCATTGCAGTACTTTCCAAATTCTTCTGAAGTATAGATATCTCCTGTACTAGGGTTTGTTAAAAATGGCAGAAATTCTTCTGCATGGCTTTGCATGCATTTAGCAACTTGATTTTTAAGGCAGCCACAGAGTGCAGTCCTGTTCCTTCAGTTGATCTTCAATGGCTCTACACATACAGTGGCCAAAAGATGGAATCTGTACAACTTCCATCTCTCTAGCCGTCAATATTTGAGCAAGTTTTTTACTTTCTTTATGTCTGGCTCCTGACAAGTTCCTAATTTCAGCTTCTGTTATCCTTTCTTCCTGCTGCTTTTCCAATGCAGCTTTTTATCTCCATCTCTTTTGTGCTTTGATAACCAAGGCTGCTGACTCTCAAGAACCAAGTTTGAAATGTTAACAGCAAGAGAATCTTATTCTCCTTACAAATCAGCTTCAATTGCTCCAATTCCTCTCTATGTTTTTGTTCAATTTCTGCTTCCAATTTAGTAGCATATTCAATGAGTTGCTTACTATGCTTTTTGTCATTCTTGAGAACTGCATTCTTCATACCCTGAATTCTGGCCTGCAACTCTTTCTCTTTGCAATGCCTTCTCACTAGCTGTTCTTCCTCATCAAGCTCCTCCATCAAGACTGCTCCATGATGACTGGTAGTCAGCCACACTCACTGGAAGTAAAAACATTCTTAAGTGAACTGGGCTGATGAAGCACAACTCTGTGATAAAACTGAGAGCCACTGAGGATGCACTTTGGATGGATTGTACAAGGCAAGGGAGCATATAACACATTCAGCCCCATGGTGAACGATGGACTGTGGTTAACAATATAAATATGAACATGTTCTCTCATGAACTATAACAAATATACAATAATACATATTCATATATAATTTGTGGGAATAATGCACCAAATATAAGTTATGGTGTATAGACAGCAGTAGTATTGTGACTGGCTTTTCATCAATTGTAACAAATGGGTCATAAAAATGTAAGGTGTTGGTGACAGAGTACTGTATGGGAATACTGAATGGTATGCATGATTCTTTTCTAAACTCACAACTTCTCAAATAAAAATATAAATAAAATGTATTAAAACATAAAAAAATAAAGTAGTGGTAGGGAGAAGATAATCTTGATTCCATTAGGAATCTTAGATTTTCATAAAATAATGGAGAAAGTAGTTATTCCTGCACTGCCAAAGTAAAATACCTTTTAATTAATGTAATCATGGTAAAGGTGTAAAGGTGAAAAGTAATGTAATGAGATGGTGGAGTTCATTTCATGTTATAAGTTGGATAAAAAAATGTTTAGAAGCTGTTATAAAATTAAATGCATTTTTTAATCTTCTGTTAACCAAAGTTGTATAAATAAAATATTCATATGAATATTTAAAGATTGTATAAAATTCCCCAAAATTTAACAATATTTCTGCATATTTCTGCAATAAAAGCAAAATATTGTTAATCATGGTTTTAATTATTTTTAAAAATGATATATGTCACAGAAACAACCTCTTCACCTAGAAATCAAGGTAAAATGTTTTACCTTGCATTTATCTGATTTGCCCCACCTCCAATAAGGAAGCAGCTCTATGGCTGCAGAAAGACAGTGGCCATTGAGGGGCTGCCAGGGGTGGTGCATAACAGTTGATAATCTGAAATTAAAGTAAGACCACTGCTGTATGCAACAGTCCTACATTTTGCTGGTTTATTACAAAAAATAACACCTAGTTATGTCACAGGAACTTTGTTTTAGAACTTGCTAAGGCTTTCTTTGGTATCTCCTTAGGCAAATCAAGCCAGCCTGCATTCACCTTCCTGTGAGAAGGCCAACAATACACTTTTATGGCACTTTCCCAAGGCTATATGCATAGCCAAATCATCTTTCCTGGTCTGGTGGCAAAGAATCTGGCTGAGCAGAAGAAACCTGTGGCTGTAACCTTATTTCATTATACTGATGATATTATGTTAACCAGTAATTCTTTTTTCAGAATTGAAAGAAGCATCAGAGACAATGCTTTCTTATATTTAAAAACCTGGGGTGGGCAAACAATTGAGACAAGCTGCAAGGTTCTGCTGGTCTGTCAAACTCATAAGTTTTGTTAAAGTCTGATGTTTTCCCACAGTACAAACTCCAATACAATTAATAGCCTTTATGGGGTTGTTTTGGTACTGAAGACCATTCATCCCTCATTTTTCTCAGATATTAAAACCTTTGTATGTGGTAATCAGGAAAGGTTGTGCATGGGAATGAGACCCTGCCCCCACAGGCTGCTTTTTAAAAAGTAAAGATGTCAATAGCACAGGCTCAAGCAGTAAGGTGGTTGGGCCTAGACTTACTCTGTGGATTAGATGCCGCCAGCACCAGTATTGGCTTTTGGTGTGTTTTGTGGCAGAGGCAGCCTTCTAAACAAATACCCCTTGAGTTTTATTCATAATTGTGGGAAGGGGCCAAAGTACAATACAGCCCCTTAGAAAAGCACCTATGTGCAGCATACCACATCCTGTTGCAAGTAAAAGGCTTAACCCAAGTGTCTGGTCACTCTGAAGACTGCTATCCCTATCCAGGTGTGTATTGCAGATAATAGAAACAAAACAGAAATGATGGACTATCTTGCACTGCCTTCTCTGGGAGAGAAATCTATGGAATGACATCTGGAACACCTGCCAGCAATGACAAGTAACTGTGTATCAGCTCCCCACCCACTCCTCTAACACTCTTTCCAGGAATGTTGAGGCAGATCCAGATCCAGAGCTATACCATTTTTAGCAGTTTGGTATTATCTATGAACTAGAAAAAGAGATATTGGATTGTTTGTTATTTAGTCTGTTCCTCTGGGTATATTTGATTGTATTAAATTCAGAGGTTTCATTTTTACTTGATTAAATAATGATTAAGGCTTTGATTCAGTCACATCATTAGGACATTGAGTTCTCACCCCACTGGTGGGTGGAGACTCACAGAGAATTCTACATGGCAGAGGAGTTAGTTGCAGTTTTGGATACTGGAACCCTGGGAGGTAAATACACAGAGAAGCAGATATGTGAGGAAAGAGAGAAAGCTCCAATAGACACAGCAGAGGCCCTAGGAAGAGAGATGAGCTGTTCACCTGTGAGTTTACAGCTGGCCTTGTGGAGAGAGTGGAGGAACTGGGCCTGGAGAGAAATGAGCCTGAGGAGAGAGATGAGACTTATCCCAGCTTACAGCTGGTATTGGAAGAAGCTGGGGCCATGGACCCATAAGAGGATGAGGAAAGCTGGACCCTTTCAGACATTGGCAGCTATCTTGCTCCAAGACATGGGAAGAGACTTTGGTGAGGGAAGTAACTCACACTTTATGACCTGGCAACTATAAGCTTATACCCCCAAATAAATACCCTTTATAAAACCCAACAGATTTCTAGTACTTTGCATCAGCACCATTTTGGCTGACTAATACACCATTGACAACTGAAAAGCAGCAGAGTGGTTCCACAGGAAAAGCAGACATCATGGCTGCCAGACCCTGTGGAAGCACTTCCAGCTACCTATAAATTGCCAGCAGCTTGTGGACATCACCCATGTGTGTCCATCCTGCTCACTCTGATGACTGTGACAATTACCTCACCAGATTGGACATATTGGCTGAACATAGACTCCAGTAACATGATGGCAAGTGGATTGCATTAGTCCCCTTCCACTTTTGGAAGGGACAAGCTATGCTTCCACTGCCATTGACTCTGTCACTAGACCCTTGAAACCAGCCAGCTACTATTCACTGCCTAGAAAATGTAAGTGTCCTATATAGGGTGCCAACTCAAATTGACAGTGACCAGAAAACTCCATTTACTAGTCACCTCATGCAGTCTTAGACTGTGGACCAAGATATTATTTGTATTTCTTATGAAAAAGATGAAATTAAAGGTGATAAAGGATCTTTACAACAATAGACTAGGTTTAAGTTTAAAACCCTGGCCTGCAGCCCTTGCTCAAGTTAAAAGGTTAACAACAGGGCTGATGCAGGGATTGAAATTATGAGTTAAAGTGTCAGCTACCCTACAGCACAAAAGGGAAAGCAATAATAATTTATTGTTGCCTGTACCTCAAACTATACAAATGGGAAAAATAAGGTCATTTGGCTGTGGTACTGCCCTATGCAGCCTCATTGATTGGGAATTTTAAGCCCATTGGAAATGGGAGTCAGCCAAAACATTGTTATGAGACCAAAGTTTATATATCAAATGCCAATAAGAACCTTTATTAATAATCCAAAGTCTCTTATTCCTGCTGGTACGCTATGTGTATCTATATGAACTCTTTTTGTGACTAAATAATTTTTAATGTCACTAAAGAAAGCTCAGAGAATTTAGAAGGGGAAAATCCATGGTATTAGAAACCTCCTCATAAAATCCCCCTAACCTGGTACTTTGTTATCTGCTAAAGAGTATGTTCCTTATTAGCAAAGACTTTTCCTTTCAGACTGAAATCCAACTGCCATCTTTCACCCTAAATCATGTTGCCATGGTCTGTATGAAACAACAAGAGGAAATCTGTAATATGGAATGATTACCCCCTAAATTATGTAATTTCACTCTCAGGAAATAATGTTCAATGTTGTGTATATGTTACCCATATTATTCTGTTGTCATTTATATTGTTATTGTAAAATCTGGATGCAATATTCCAATGCCCTAACTACTTAAGTTGTACCTTAGAAGATTTTCAAGTAGAATGAAAAGTGACCATTTGCCAGCCAAAGGGTTTATAACTGCATGCTTTGTCTCTTTTCTCCAATAGGCTCAATAGACATGGTTTAAGTAATACAATATTCTGTCAGGTGGGAAATTCCATTCTCTGAAAAAATTCAATAAAAATAATATTTGATTAATGAATCATGGCAGGGTGTGAACAAGGAGGGAGGATATAGACTCTCCAATAAACTCCCTGATGTTGGGACTTTTCACACCAGTACAGACATAGATGTGTAGCCTTCAGAAATCAAAGGAGAATCCACAAACAGGAAATGCAAGTGAAAAATCAAATAATGTTTAACACTAGGGATGATATGTAATTAAGCATTTTAACTATTTGATGCAAAGAGTTGTAATGCAGAAGGGTCAAGCCCAAAATGGCCTACTGAGTACTTTGATATTCCAAAGAGTCCACATGGAAACCATAAGGACAGCAGCAGCCATGCCATTTATTTACTCACATGTCTCAATGAAAGCTGTCAGGCAGAGACCACACTTGTACAGTGGAGAAATAAGGCTTGTACAGGGTTGGACAGCACAAAGAGGGAGCTAGCTAATACATAGAGCAACTTGAGTGTCCGCATAGCCTATGGAATGATTAACAGTGAGTGCTTACCTATGGGGGATCCCCAGAAGAGTAAATCAAGGGTTTGAGCAATTAACATCTTTTTACAGCAGACCGATTGCTCTTCTTGGTGCCAGTCTCTCCCCTGCTGAGGGGAAATGAGGAATCAGCCTATATGCACTCCCCCTCCTAGCCTTTCTGCTGGTAGTTCAAGGAAAGTGCATTCCTTCTATTTACTCTACACTCCACCCCAATGCCTTTTCTGCCCTCCAATCTGCCCACCAGTCTCCCACAATATATGAGTGGTCAGAGCATTGGAGCACTGTAGTCAAATACCACAACAGCAATTACATGAACAGCAACAAATTAAAAGTCCACCTCTGATTGCTAAGAGACTAATAAGAACATATTACAGATTTCCTTTAGTTGTTTCATACAGACAGGGGAAGATAATGCTGGCTTAACAGTATACAAGCAACACTTTCATTAGTAGACAACAAAGTACCAGACAGAGGGCTTTAAGAGGAGGTTTCTAATACAATACAGTTTTTTCTTTCCAAAATTTTTTGAGCTTCCCTTAGTGGCATTAAAAATCAGTTTAGGAACAAGAAGAGTTCACATAGAGAGTTTCAGCAGGAAGAGGAGACCTCAGATTATTAACTGTGGTTTAATAACAATGTTTTGGGTGATTTTTATTTCCCATGGACTTAAGACCCCCAACAAGTGAGACTTCATAGAACAATACTATGATCAAAATGAATGCTCCCCATTTTATATAGTTTGAGGCATAGGCAACAACAAATTATTATTACTCCCCCTTTTGGGCTGGAGGGTGGCTGGCACTTTAACTCATAACCTCCACACTTGCATTGGTCCTGCTGTTAGCATCTTAACTGGAGCTGTGGCCACAGCCCACAGTGCTGAATTTAAACCTAGTCCATTTTGTAAGGATACCTCATTGCCTTTCTTCTGTTTCAATAAAATCCACTCATTTTTTCTTTTAATAAAAAGTCCAAACAATATCCTGGTCCATAAACTAAGACTGCATGAAGTGACTGGTAATTGGAGTTCTTTGGTTACTGTCAATTTGGGCTGGCACCCATATAGGCCACTTACATTTTCTAGGCAGCAATTAGTAGCTGAATGGTTACAAGAGACCCATTGCAGTGTCTGCAGCAGTGAAAGCATACCTTGCCCCTTCTGAGAGCAGGAAGGGACTGATGTAGTCATTGGATTGAGCACAATGGACACCCATGGGTGATGTTCATGAGTTGTTGGTGAGTAGCATGCAGCTGGGGGTGCTGCCACAAGGTTCAGTAGCCATGATGTCTATTTCCTGTGGAGCCACTCTGCTATTGCTTGGGTCTCAACGGTATGGCTCTGGATCTTTAAAGGATATCTGCCTCAACATTCCTGAGATGGGTGTTAGAGGAGTGGGTAGGGACATAATAGACAGTTACCTGTCACAGCTGGCAGGCATCCCAGATGTCCATCTACAGATCTTTCCCCCACAGAGGGTAGCCCATGACAGTCCATTGTTCCTGTCTCATTTTTATTATTTGCAATCCACCCCTGGATGGGGATGGCAGTCTTCAGAGTGACTGAACACTATTGGGTTAAGCCCTTCATTTGCAACAAGGCTTGGTATGCTGCACATAGTTGCTTCTCAGAGGGGCTGTATTGTAATTTGGCTTCTTCCCACAATAGTGACTAAAACACAAGGGGTAATTGTTTAGAATGTTGCCTGTGACACAAACTCCACCCAAAGCCAATATTGGTGCTGACAACTTTCAACTCAAAGGATGTCAAAGCCAACACCCCTTACCGAATGAGCCTGTGTTATTGCCCTTTTTACCTTTCCTTTTTTTAAAGCAGCCTTCTGGGGGTGAGGTTCTCATTCCTATGCACAACCTTTCCTGATTAACACATACATGGCTTTAATATCTGAGCCAAATGGGGAATGAAGTGTCCTCAGTAACCCAACAACCTCAAAAGACCATTAATTGTTTTTGGTTTGTGTTGTGGGAAAATATTATACTTTAACAGCACTTAAGAGTTTGACAGAGCAGCAGAGGGCTTGCAGCTTGTCCCGTTGTTTGGCCATCCCAGGCTTTTAAGATAATACACCACTGTCTCTGATGCTTCTTTTAATTCTGAAAAAGAATTACTGATTAACTTAATATCACCAATATAACAAAATATGGTTACAGCCACAGGTTTCTTCCATGCATCCAGATCCTTTTCCACCAGCTCAGGACAGATGGTTAGGCTATAAACACAGCCTTGGGGAAGCAGTGCAATCACCACTGTTGGCCTTTTTACATGAAGGTGAATTTAAGTTGGCATGACTTGCCTAAGGAGATACTAAAGAAAGCCTTAGCAAGTTCTAAAACAAAGTGATAGTGACATAACAGGATATTAATTTCTTATAGCAACCTGGTAATATTTGGGACTGCTGCATACAGCAGTGGTGTTACTTTAATTTATGATAATCTACTATTATGCACCACCCCTCAAACCCCCCAATGGCCACTCTCTTTCTGCAGCCATAGAGCTGCTTCTTTAGTGGATGTGGGGCCATTCAGATGAATATGATCCAAAGCATCCGTCTCTTGATTTCCAGGTGGAGAGGTTGCTTCTCTGACACATACCACTTTTCAAAATAATTAAAACCATGATTAATAACATACTTTTATCTAATATTATGCCAAAACATTGTTAAATTTTCAGGAATTTTATACACTCTTTAAGTGTTCATGTGAACATTTTACACATACAACTTTGATTAACAGAGGGTTAAAGAATCCCTTTTAATTTTATAACAGTTTCCAAACATTTTTCATCCAACTGTTAACATATCAGATGAACTTAGCCATCTCATTACTTTACTTTTCACTTTTACACCTTTACCATGTTTACACTAGTTAACAGGTATTTTATTTTAGCAGTACAGGAAAAACTACTTTCTCAATTATTTTATGAAAACCTAAGATTCCCAATGGAATCAAGATGATCTACCTACTACCAGTTTAATATGCAGATTGGGATGGCCTCTGATAGGGTTTCCTGTTATGAAGTTACTTTTTGTTGTTATCATCAATTCAGTTTTTGTTTAATTATGACTTACTGGAATTAGCCATTTAAATATTTCAGTTTAAACAATGCTTCTACAAAGTTCTTATAAATATTCATAACCACATAGACTATAGTTAATTCATCTTGAGACAAATTTCACCTTCACAGAACACATTCCCTTACTTAACTCTACCACCTACAATAACTCCTACAACTTGCCAAATGCACTCAAGTTTTATCCTACATACTTCCATTTTGATTTTATGAAAACTGGCCATTCTATCTTAGAATAAAACACACTCCCTTAAACAAGCTTATCAAATTTTAGTCAGCATTTCCACAAACATTTTACTTCTTTCAAAATCCATTTAAGTCTCACAATCTTCATTCCATTCTGTGAAGAAAAATAAACTATTTATTTCAATTTAGGCAAAAACAATTTTTTTATGAAGAGGTTTGTGGTAACTTCTTTAGTCAAAACTTACAATCTTCATCATTTTAAAGATTTAGCATACATGTGCTAATTTATCTTATTAGTATCCATACTCATTTATTAACAAAACTGCTTACTTCATTTTTCATTTTTGTATAGAGCTCTTTTAAGAATTTTCATTATCAATTTAATATTACCATCTGGAGTATCAAAATATACACTGAACAGACAAACATAGTGTATATCAAAATATACAGTGAACAAACAAACACAAAAAGAGTTATGACATACCACGAAAAACATAAACCTCATAATTCTTATTCCTTTGGTATGGCTGTCTCCACACCCTCTGTCCTTTCACATCTCTGATTTTACTGCTTTTATAATCTCTTCTAGAATCCATGTTACCTATAATATGAAAGCTCATACCTGGAAACCTTTCTATCACTAATCAGCAACCAGTTAGGAATACTTGAGCAGTATAAATGCAGTTAAGCTCTAATTTAACAGTTTAGACAGACATGTTTAGCACATATACTTTGGATTACTGATTTTTAGGAGTACATTCAGGCTCAAAGTTCAGGAGTAAGCTATTGATTCAAAACTTGAAATTCCTTGTTAACAACTTGATAAAAATTCTGATCAAAATAAAGTGTGGCTAAAACTTAAAACACTTTCAAAGTAACATCCTATTAAAACTTTTCCACAGTTTACATAAATATTATGAGCTTTCAGTTTTGTACTATATTTTTAATTGCAGGCTTTCAAAAGCTGCTAGCATTTTTCTATTCTCTTGCTGTCATAGAGTTGTCCAGTTCAAATATTACTAAACTTAGCAGCACTAATTTTTATCAATTTGGCTTTACAGGCCCAATTAGAATTAGCATGCAAACAAAGCAGAGAACTTTAATGTTGTTAGGTTTTTATACTCTTCCAGCAGTTTAATTTTATCAGCCCCCACTAACCCATAGCCACACCATTCAGGCAGCAGGGGGATTGCAGAGTTGTGGCTGGAATGTTTTCCTTGTCTTAGTTAACTTTTTAGCAGAATGTTTTCTTACAAGCATGATTTCACTGACAAGTGCCTTATTTAGCACTTCTGCTTGTGCTGGATGTTGTATCTGAGATTTAGCCTACCTTTGCACAAGTTTAACATGATTTAAAGATTCTTCTA
>JAQZBX010050884.1:0-19528 GCA_029593785.1 Cabassous unicinctus | reverse complement strand
AAAAAAAAAAAAAGGAAAAAAATTCAGCAGGGATTCAGGGAATTCAATGACAGCACAAAACACACAAACATATGCATTATGGGAGAAGAAAAAGGAAATGGGGCAGAGGGAGTGTTTGAGAAAATAATGGCTGAAAATTTCCCAACTTAATGAGGTACATGGCAGTACATGTCCAGGAAGCACAGCATACTCCAAACAGAATAAATCCTAGAAGACCAACTCCAAGACACATGCTAACCAGACTGTCAAATACAAAAGATAAAGGGAATCCTGAAAGCAGCAAGAGAAAAGAGCTCTGTCACATATAAGGGATGCTCAGTAAGATTAAGTGCCAAATTCTCATCTGAAACCATTGAGGTAAGAAGGCAGTGGTATGACATAGTTAAAGTGCTGAAAGAAAAGAACTGCCAGCCAAGAATTCTGTATCCAGCAAAACTGTCATTCAAAAATGAGGGAGAGATCAAAATATTCACAGATAAACAGAATTTGAGAGAATTTGTCAACAAAAGTCCTGCCTTTTGAGAAATATTAAAGGGAGTTCTGCAGATTGAAAGGAAAAGACAGGACAGAGAGGTTTGAAGAAGAGTATAGAAAGAAAGATTATTCGTAAGGGTAACCAAAAGGGTAAAAAGAGAAACAAAAGTGAAAAATGACATATATAAGCCTAAAGAAAAAAATGGCTGAAGTTAGTACTGCCTTTACAGTAATAACATTGAATGTTAATGGATTAAAATCCCCCAAGTAAGAGACACAGAGGGAAGCGGATGTGGCTCAAGCAATTGAGCTCACACCTACCACATGAGAGGTCTCTGGTTTGGTTCCCAGTGCCTTCTAAAGAAGGCAGTGAGTTGGCACAATGGGCAGGCATGGCAAGCTGATGCAACAAGAGATACAAGAAGAAAAACAATGAGAGACGCAACAAAGCAGGGAGCAGAGGTTCCTGTTACCTCCTAAAGAGGATGAGCAAGGCAGCGAGCTGATGCAACAAGATGACACAATAAGAGACACAAGAAGAAAAACACAATGAGAGACACAACAAAGCAGGGAACAGTGGTGGCATGGTGTCACAAGTGATTAGGCATTTCCCTCCCATATCAGAGGTCCCGGGTTCGGTTCCTGGGGCCTCCTAAAGAAACAAGGAAGATGAACAGACACAGCAAATTCAAACAATGAGGGGGTGGGTAAAAATAAATAAATAAATAAATAATAAATCTTAAAAAAAAAAAGAGACACAGATTGCCAGAATAGATAAGAAAATATGATCCATCTATATGCTGTCTACAAGAGACTCACTTTATACCCAAGGACACAAATAGGCTGCTAACCCAAAAAGTCAGGGTTAGCTATACTAATAGCAGACAAAATAGACTTTAAGTGCAAAACTGTTGTAAAAGACAAAGAGGACATTATATATTCATAAAAGGGGTAATCTACCAAGATTAAAGAACAATCATAAATATTTATACACCTAACCAGGGTGCCCCAAAATACATGAGGAAAACACTGGCAAAACTAAGGGCAGAAATAGACTGGGACTTCATGCACCACTATCACCAATAGACAGAACATCTCGACAAAGCATCAATAAAGAAACACAGATCTTGAATAATGCATTAGAGGAACTAGAGCAAATAGACATATACAGAACATTGCACCCAACAACAGCAGGATATACAGTCTTCTCAAGTGCTCATGGATCTTTCTCCAGGATAGACCACATGTTAGATCATAGAACAAGTCTCAGCAAATTTAGAAAGACTGAAATTATACAAAGCCCCTTCTCTGAACACAATGGAATAAAGCTGGAAATCAATAAAGGATGGAGAACTGGAATACTCACAAATATATGGAAGTTAAACAACACATTCTTAAACAATCAGTGGGGAGGAAATTTCAAGAGAAATCAGTAAATATCTTGACGTGGATGAAAATAAGAACATAAGATATCAAAACCTATGGAATGCAGTAAAAGCAGTGCTGAGAGGGAAATTTATAGCCCTAAAGGCCTACATTTAAAAATAAGAACTAAAAATCAAAGAATTAATTGCACACCTGGAGAAACTAGAAACAGAACAGCAAACTAATCCCAAAGCAAACAGAAGGAAACAAATAACAAAGATTAGAGCAGAATTAAATGAAATTGAGGGGGAAAAAAACAATAGAGAGAATTAACAAAGCCAAAAACTGGTTTTTTTTGTGTGTTTTTTTTTGTGAGATTAATAAACTTGACAAACCCTTAGCTAGACTAACAAAGAAAAAGAGAAGATGCAAATAAAATCAGAAATGAGTGAGGGGGGAAGTAGATGTGGCTCAAGTGATTGGGCTCCTGTCTACCATATAGGAGGTCCAGGGTTCAATTCCTGGGTCCTCCTGGTGAAAAGCAAGCTGGCCTATGCGGCAAGCTGCCCGTGTGAAGAGCTGGCCTACGTGGAGTGCTGGCTCACGCGGAGTGCTGGCTCACATGGAGTGCTGGCCCGCACAGGAGTGCTGGCCCTTAGGGAGAGCTGGCGCAGAAAGATGACACAACAAAAAGAGACACAGAAGAGAGACAATGAGAGGTGCAGCAGATCAGGGAGCTGTGGTGGTATAAGAGGTTGAGCAGCCTCTCTCCACTCCAGAGAGTACCAGGATCAGTTCCTGGTGTTGCCTAAAGAGAAGACAAGCAGACACAGAACAACACACAAAGAGCAGACAGTGAGCCCAAAACAATGGGGGCAGGGAGATAAATAAATAAAATAAATATTTTTTTTTTTAAAGAAAGAAATGAGTGAGGGGACATCAACAATGACCCCACAGAAATAAAGAGTTTGATAAGATGGTATTATGAAAAATTGTATGCCAACAAGTTGGACAAGTTAGATGAAATGGATGAATTTCTAGAAACACACAAGCAACCTACATTGACAAAAGAAGAAATTAAAGGACTCAACAGACCAATCACAAATAATGATTGAATTAATCATCAAAAACCTCCCAACCAAGAAAAGGCCAGGACCACATGGCTTTACAGAATTCAACCTATCTCTCTGAAAAGAACTAACATCAATCCTTCTCAAACTCTTCCAAAAAACTGAAGAACAGGGAACATAACGTAACTCATTCTATGATGCCAACATCACCCTAATACCAAAGCCACATAAAGATGCTACAAGAAAAGAAAATTACAGACCAATCTATTTAATGAACTTAAATGCAAAAATTCTCAACAAAATACTTGCAAATCAAATCCAACACATCAAATGAACTATACACCATGATCAAGTGGGTTTTATCCCAAGTATGCAAGGATGGTTCAACATAAGAAAATCAATGTAATATACCACATTAACAGGTCGAAGGGGCAAAAATTACATGATCATCTCTATCGTTGCAGGAAAGGCATTTAACAAAATGCAGCATCCTTTCTTGATAAGAATACTTCAAAAGATAGGAATAGAAGGAAATTTTCTCAACATGATAAAGGGTATATGTGAAAAACCCACAGCTGACATCATACTCAATGGTGAAAGGCTTTCCCTCTAAAATTGGGAACAAGACATAGATGCCAACTGTCACCACTCTTAGTCAACATTGTTTTAGAAGTTCTTCCTAGAGCATTTAGACAAGAAAAAGAAACAAAGGCATCCAAATTGGAAAGGAAGAACTAAAACTTTCTCTATTTGTAGATGGCATGATCCTATATATAGGAAGTCCTGAAAAATCTACAACAAAACTATTAGCGTTAATAAATGAGTTCAGTAAAGTGGCAGGATATATGATCAACAAGCAAAAATCAGTAGCATTTCTATACACTAGTAAGGAGCAATCTGAGGAGAAAATCAAGAAAAAAATCCATTTACAATAGTAACTAAAGAAATCAAATATCTAGGAATAAACTTAACAGTATGTAATGACTTGAACAAAGAAAACCACATAACATTGCTAAAAGAAATCAAAGAAGTTCTAAATAAATGGAAGAATATTTCATGTTCATGGATTGGAAGACTAAATATCATTAAGATGTCAATTCTACCCAAATTGATTTATAGATTCAATGCAATCCCAACAAAAATTCCAAGAGCATTTTTTTTTTTTTTACAGAAATAGAGAAGCCAATTATCAAATTTATTTGGAAGGTGTATTAGTCAGCCAAAGGGGTGCTGATGCAAAATACCAGAAATCTTTTGGCTTTCATAAAGGGTATTTATTTGGGGTAGAAGCTTACAGTAACTAGGCATAAAGCATAAGTTACTTCCCTCACCAAAGTCTGTTGCCACATGTTGGAGCAAGACGGTTTCCAATGTCCGCCAAGAATTCAGGCTTCCTGGGTTCCTCTCTTCCTGGAGCTTGTTTCTCTCCAGGTTCAGCTGCCCTGCTGTCTCCACAAGGCCAGCTGTAGACTATCAGATGACCAGTTCTGTCTCTCTCCTTGGGGGCTCGAGTCTCTCTGGGCATAGCTGCTCTTCTCCTCTGTGTGCTTACTTCCTGGGGCTCCAGCATTAAAACTCCAAACTCCCTTCTCTGTGGTGCAGTTTCTATATGTGTTCCCACCCCCACTCAACATCCTACTGATGTAGCCCAATCAAGTAAAAGTGAAACTTCTGAATCCAATATAATCTAATATGCCCAGAGGAAAAGACAAGTTCACAAACATAAACCAATATCTGTTTTTGGAATTCATAAATAATAAACTGCTACAGAAGGTAAGGGGCCCCAAATAGCAAAAACATCTTGAAAAAGAAAAATGAAGTTGGAGGAATCATGCCAACTGATTTTAATGCAAACTACAAAGCTACAGTGGTCAAAACTGCATGGTAGTTACCATATCTCAATATAACAGAGATAGACTCATACATGAACAAGGATAGATATATTGACCAATGGAACCAAATTGAGAGTTCAGATATAGACCCACACATCTGTGGCCAACTGATATTCAACAAGGCCGCCAAGCCCACTCAACTGGGACAGAATAGTCTCTTCAACAAATATGCATACCCAAAAGAATGAAAGAAGATCCCTATCTCACATCCTATACAAAAATTAAGTCACGATGGATCAAGTACCTATGTATAAGAACCAGGACCATAAAGCTCCTAGAAGATAATATAGGGAAGCATCTACAAGATCTTGTGGTAGGAAATGGTTTCATAAACTTTACAACCAAAGCACAAGCAATGAAAGAAAACATAGATAAATAGGACCTCCTCAATATTAAAAATTTTTTTGCTTCAAAGGAGTTTGTCAAGAAAGTGAAAAGGCAGCCTATTCACTGGGAGAAAATATTCAGAAACCACTTGTCTTATAAGGGTCTAATATCCAACATATATAAAGAAATCCTACAACTCAATAACAAAAAGACAAGCAACCCATTTAAAAAATGGGCAAGAGACTTGAAAAGACACTTTTCCAAAGAGGAAATACAAATGGCTGAAAAGCACATGGAAAGATGCTCAACATCACTAGCTATTAGGGAAATGCAAATAAAAACTACAATGAAAGAGGGGAGTTCTGGGAAGAGGGCATCAGAGTAGGCAGGCAGGGCTTAGCTCTCTCAAAAAAACAACAGAGAAAGGGCCAAAAACTGTTTGAGGGAACTGCTTTGGGAATAACAGATGAAAGGAGGGCAAGGGACAGAGAGACAAAGAACCCAAAATAACAACCATGAGTTACTATACCCCAGGGCGGCCAGGATAAAGCCTGTGGCCCACTGCAGCCAACTGAAAAGCTGTCTTCCTCTCTGGGAAAAGGGAGGGTACAGCAGAGGGAGGAGAGTGTTTTCTCTTCAGTGAATTTGGCCAGCAGAGCCTGCTTTGAATCTCCACTCTGGTCAGACCAGAAATACTAGCAACAGAGGTTGAAATAAATACCTTCTTGGAAAGGGTTTGTTGATAAGCACCATCTATGGGCCACCTGGGAAACTGCAAGAGAAAAATGACTTAGGTTTCTTTTAACCTGAACTCCTGGGAGAAAATCTGCAGCCCATTAGTGAGTCCCTGGCCCTATTTTGATAACTTGAGCTGGGCAATTTTAGAGACTCAGAATAATTTGAACCAAAAATCAAAGAAGAGCCATGAAAAAAAAAATAGGCAAGAGAAATTGATGATCAGAGTAAATTCACAAACATATTCAGATGCCTAGACATCAGCAATAAATTATAAGCCATACTAGGAAACAGGAAGAGATGACCCAGGCAAAGGAACAAACCAAATATCTTGATGAGATAAAGGATTGAAAACAATTTATCCAAGATAATCACACAAATCTCCTAAATCAATTCAAAGAATTGAAGGAAAATATGACTAAAGCGATAAAGGTTATTAAGAAGACACTGGGTGAGCATAAAGAACAATTTGAAAGCTGGCAAAGAAAGTAACAGCTTATGGAAATGAAAGAAACAATGGATAAGATTAAAAATACATTAGAGGGGGGAGCAGATGTAGTTCAAGTGGTAGAGCACCTGTTTCCCATCTATAAGATCCTGGGTTCAAAACAAAGAAACAAATGAAACCTCCTAAAAACAAAGAAACAAATGAAAAAAAAAAAAACAATTCTCATTGGGGAGTGGATACAGCTCAGTGGTTGAGCACCTGCCTCACATGTATGAGGTTCTAGGTTCAATCCCTGGTACCTCCTAAAAAAAATACATTAGAGGCACATAATAGCAGATTTGAGTTGATCAAAGACAGAATAGTGATATTGAGGACAGAACATCTGAACTTGAAAAGATAGGAGAACAGAAAGAAAAGAATGGAAAAAATGGAACAGGGTCTCAGGGAATTGAATGACAATGCAAAATGACAAACATATGTGTTTTTAGTGTCCCAGAAGAGGAAGAGAATGGAAAAGGGGCAGAAAGAATATTTGAGGAAATAATAACCAAAAACTTTCCAACTCTTCTGAAAGAAATAAGTACCAATATCCAAGAAAGGACAATGCACCCCAAACAGAATAAATCTGAATAGAACTACTCCAAGACACTTACTATTCAGAATGACAAATATCAGAGATAAAGAGAGGATTCTGAAAGCAAGAGAAAATCAATGCATAACACACAAGGGAACTTCAGTAAGACTAAGTATCAATCTCTCATCAGAAACCATGGAGTTGAGAAGACAGTGGAATGATGTATTTAAGGTACTGAAACAGAAAAACTGCCACCAAGAATTATGTATTCAGCAAAACTGTCCTTCAAAAATGAGGGTGGGTTTAAAGTCTTCACAGACAAAGAAAAACAGAGTATGTTACCAAAAAAATGGACTTCCAGGAGATACTTAAGCCTGAGAGGAAAAAACAATGGAGAGAGAGTTGGAGGAGAGTGTAGAAATGAAGATTATTAGGAAGGGTAATTCAAAGGGTAAAAAGACAGAAAATAATAAGATATGACAATGGAAAGCCAAAGGATGCAGTGGGCAAAGTAAGCAATGCCTTTACAGTAATAACATTGAATATTGATGGCCTGAGCTCTCCAATCAAAAGACATAGACTAACAGAATGGATAAAAAAAATATGAGCCATCTATAAGCTGTCTACAAGAGACACAATTCAGATGTAAGGACACAACCAGGTTGAAAGTGAAAGGTTGGAAAAAAAGATATTCCATGCAAAAAAAAAAAAAGATCTGGAGTAGGGGAGCAGATGTAGCTCAAGTGGTTGAGCGCCTCCTTCCTATGTACGAAGTCCCGGGTTTGATCCCTGCTATGTCCTAAAAACAAACAAACAAACAAATGAGAAAAACAACTCTCATTGGGGAGCGGATGTAGCTCAGTGGTTAAGCACATGCTTCCCATGTACAAGGTCCTGGGTTCAATCCCTGGTATCTCTGAAAAAAGAAAGAAAAGAAAAAGATCTGGAGTAGCAATCCTAATATCAAACAAAATAGAGTTTAAATTCAAAATTTTTATAAGGGATGAATATGGCCATTATATATTAATAAAAGGGGCAATTCACCAAGAAGAAGTCACAATAATAAATATTTATGCACCTAACCTGGGTACCCCAAGATACATGAGGCACACACTGGCAAAACTGAAGGGTGAAATAGACGTCTCCATAATAATAGTTGGAGACTTCAATACACCACGCTCAGCATTGCATAGAACATCTGGACAGAGGATAAATAGAGTAACAGAGAGTTTGAATAATATGATAAATGCACTAGAACTAACAGATATTTATAAGGTATTATACCCCAAAACAACAGGATATACATTCTTTTCAAGCGCTCATAGATCCTTCTCCAGGATAGTCCATATGCTGGGTCACAAGATAGGTCTCAATAGATTTTAAAAGATTAAAATTATACAAAACACTTTCTCTGATCATAACGGAATGAAGCTGGAAATCAATTACAGACAGAAAAAGGGAAAATTAATAAATATATGAAGATTTAAAAACACTTTCAAAAAATCAGTGGGTATATTAGTCTGCCAAAGGGGTGCCAATGCAAAGTACCAGAAATCTGTTGGCTTTTATAAAGTGAGTTAATTTGGGGTAAAAACTTACAGTTCTGAGGCCATAAAAAGTACAACTCAAGGCACCGTAAGAGGTCCTTTCTCATCAAAGTCAGCTGCCACATGTTGAAGCAAGATGGTGGGCGACTTCTGGCTGGTCTCTACTTCCCCTCTAGGCTTCCTCTTTCTCTTGAGCTCCATGGACCCAGCCTCTCGAGGCTTCATGTTTAAATGACCCTGTAGTTCTCTCTCTGCTGGCAAAGGGCTTGTTTCTTTCAGGGCTTCCTATATCAGTCTTGGTTGTTCTGGTCTCTTCCCAATCTCATCTGTAAGCTATCAGGCAAATAAATGGCTCATCTTTCCCCAGGGCCTCAGCTGTTTAAGTCTCCTCCTTTCTGCACATGGCAGGATCAAAAATGACAGGAACTCTCTATTCCTTGGTGTCTTTGTGAGTATCTGTTTATATCAGACCCAGCAAGGGGGTGGGGACTTAACCTGAGTCATGTCTTACCAACGTAGTTGAATCAAAAAGTCCTAAAAACTATCTTAACAGGTAATCTAATCAATGACCCCTCAACTGAATTTAATACGATCAAAAGGTATCACACCCAGAGGATTAGATTAGTTCACAAACATAACCTTTCTCTTTTTGGGATTCATAAAATAATCTCAATCTGCCGCAGTGGGTCAAAGAAGACATTGCAAGAGAATTCGGTAAATATCTTGAGGCGAATGAAAATGAGAACACAACGTATCAAACCTCTGGGACAATGCAAAGGCAGTACTAAGAGGGAAATTTATAGTCCTCAATGATTACATTAAAAAAGAAGAAAGAGCTCAAATCCAAGACCTAACTGCATACCTGGAGGAACTAAAAAAGAACAGCAAACTAATCCTAAACCCAGGCAAAGGAAAGAAATAATAAGGATCAGGGCAGAAATAAATGAAATTGAGAAAAAAATTTTGAAAAAAACAAAACCAAAAGTTGGTTATTTGAGAAGATCAACAAAATTGACAACCCCTTAACTAGACTACAGACAAAGAAAAGAAGAGAGAAGATGCAAATAATAAAATAATGTCAGAAATGAGAGGGGATACTTCTGGGATGGTGGACTAGAAAGACATGGGACTCTTTCTTCTCCTAGAAAAATACCTAGAGGGCAGGCAGAAATGGTTTAGGACACTGCCTAGGAGAGAGAGGGGCAAAGGAAAAGAATTTCGATGGCAAAACTGTGAGTTAAAGCTGCAGCTGTGGGAGCACATCCGCACATCCGCGGCTCAGACAACTGAGCTCCCACCTACCACATGGGAGGCCACTGGTTCGGATCCCAGTGCCTCCTAAAGAAGACAGCGAGCTGGTGTGATGAGCAGGCGTGGCAAGCTGACACAACAAGATAACACAACAAGAGACACGGTGGGGGGAGGGACATAATGAGAGACACAACAAAGCAGGGAGCAGAGGTGGCTCAAGCAATTAGGCACCTCCCTCCCACATCAGAGGTCCTGGGTTCGGTTCCCAGTACCTCCTAAAAAAAACAAGGAAGAGAAACAGACACAGCAAGTGCAAACAAGGGGGTGGGGAGAAATAAAAAAAATAAAAAGCTGTAGATGCCCTCCCCCACCCTAGAGGCAATTTTGAATTCTCAGGCCTTGGGCCAGCAGCTACAGACAAAGGGGCTGCAGGGATATACCTACCCCAGGAAATGGGAGAGAGAGAGCACAGCCTAAGACTGACTCAGCTTTTGACCCATAAATTTGGTCTGCTGTGTCCCACCAGCACTTCCAGGTCAGGTGGGGCTGTGCCATTATTTGGTTGGGAGCCGGAATGGGACTAAAGAGATTCGACATTCTCAATCACCCTACCTGCTGACCGGGACTGGATGCTGAGGATGCTGAGGGGCGTGGAATCATTTCCTACCCAGGAAAAGAGGGGACTGCAAGCAAAGGCTGGAGAAAACTTCTAAGAAAGTTTGAACTATGAGGCTCTTAGCCTCCAGGCAGGATCCTCTATCACATTGATCCAGTAGGTATTGCAGCAACCACCAGGCTTTGAACTGAGAGGGCTGTCAAAGAGCACCATCTGCTGGCTGACAAAGGAAGTGCATATAAGGAAATTAAAAGTAAATAAGAGAGGAGGCTTTTTCAGGCCTTTACAGCCTCCCACCCGAGGACCCTTGGAAGCAGGTCTGCAATGCATTACTAGGTCCAGGGCCCAGATTTGAGCAACTAACAGGGTCAATCCTAAAGACCCAGAACAGTCTGAACCAAGAATCAAAGAACAGCAGTAACACACAGACTCCTGCCACTAAATCTTTATGCAACAGAGGGAAATTGAGCATCAGAGTAATCTTACCATCATAATCAGATGCCTAGACATTAGCAAAAAATTACAAGCTATACTAAGAAATGGAATAAATTGCCCAAGCAAAGGAATATATCAAAGAACCAGATGGGACATAGGATTTGAGTTAATTAATGAGCGAGATTCTTACAGGGAAGCGGATGTGGCCAAGCAGTTAGGTGCCTGCCTACCACATGGGAGGTCCCAGGTTCGGTTCCTAGTGCCTCCTAAAGAAGTTGAGCAAGACAGTGAGCTGACTCGATGGGCCAGCGTAATGAGCTGATACAATGAGATGACGCAATGAGATAACGCAATGAGATGACATAACGAGGAAACATAATGAGAGATACAACAAGTGGGACGGGGATGTGGCTCAAGCAGTTGGGTGACTGCCTACCACATGGGAGTTCTTGGGTTCGGTTCTCCTAAAAAGAAGAGCAGACACAGAGAGCAGGCAGTGAGTGTAAAGAATGGGGGAGGGGGAAATAAATATATAAAAATAAATCTTTAAAAAAAATAATTATATTAAAAAAAGATTCATACACATTTCCAAAATCAAATTAATGAGTTGAAAGACAATATGGCTAAAGAGATAAAGGACATCAAGAAGACACTGGGTGAGCACAAAGAATAATTTGAAAACCTGAATAGAAAACTAACAGAGCTCGTGGGAATGAAAGACACAATAGATGAGATAATGTGTGGCTCAAGTGATTGAGCACCTGCTTCCCACATGGAAAGTCCCAGGTTTGATCCCTGGTGCCTCCTAAAAACAAAAGCAAACAAATAAACAAATGAAACAACTAACTCTGGGGAAACTATGTGGCTCAGTGGTTGAGCGCCAGCTTCCCACATAAGAGGTCCCAGGTTCAATCCCCAGCCCCGGTACCTGAAAAAAAAACAAAACAAAAAACAAAACAAAAAAAACACATTAGAGGGCCACATCTTACCCCATAGCATGCCTGCAACCCATGTCTCGGGTTGTGTACTAATCTCATTTCTAGTTTTCTTGTTTCTTAATAAACTCTTTATTCCCTTGGTGCGTCCTTAAATTCTTTTATGTGACATAGTCAGGAACCTAGAAGCCCAGAACCCAGAGCATTCTGCTAACATATTTGGGGAGCCAAGCCAGGAGACAAAGAAGCAAGTAATACTCCCCAGCCCCCAATGAGGACTGTGGTCTAAACTTTTAATCAAAGCCTGTCTGTTCCCTCTTTTTTTTTTTTTCAGGTACCGGGACCAGGGATTGAACCTGGGACCTCATAGTGGGAAGCCTGTACCCAACCACCGAGCCTCATAGGCTCCCCTGGGTTGGCTCCCTCATCTGTTTTGCTCATTGTTTGCGCGTTGTTTTGCTTGTCTGCTTGTTGTTTTTGGCTTGTTGTCTGCTCGTTGTTTTTGCTCATTGTCTGTTTTTGTTTTCTTTAGGAGGCACTGGGAACTGAACCCAGGACCTCCCGTGTGGGAGGTGAGCACCCAACTTCTTGGGCCACTTCCACTCCCTGCTGGTTTGTTTTTGCTCATTGTCTGCTCACTGTTTTTGCTCGTTGTCTGTTGTTTTCTTTAGGAGGCATCAGAACTGAACCCGGGGCCGCCCATGTGGGAGGTGGGCACTCAACTGTGTGAGCCACATCCACCCCACCCCACCCCCATCTGTGCCCTTTTTTGTTTTATTAGCAAGGCCCCTGAGACTCTAACCCTGGGTCATGCCTGGAGGTTTGTTCCTTACTTAGCCCCTGGGAGGCCCTGAGATTCCTGTTAATCCATTATCTCCAGGGCCCCCAAGGCTGTTTGCCTGTAAGCCGCATATCTCAGTCCCTGCTTCCTTTTTTTTTTTGTCTGTGGAGGTACGGGGGAATGAACCCAGGACCACGTACAGGGGAAGCAGGCACTCAGCTACAGAGCTACATCCACTCCCCAATGAGAGTTGGTTTTCTCATTTGTTTTATTTTATTTTTTTTAGGAGGTACCGGGGATCAAACCCAGGACCTTGTACATGGGAAGCAGGCGCTCAACCACTTGAGCTATATCCGCTGCCCAGTCTTTGCTTCTTAACATGCCTCTTAATGTGTGGTTTAACTGCAAACTCGATGCCTGGCAGTGGCCATAAAATGAACTCCCTCTCACGGCCACTTTCTAAGACTTCTGCAAGAGTAGGCCAAAAGGAAGATTTCAAGCCAGCTCCTCTTCTTGGGAAAAAATGCAGGTTGGCAGCTTTGGACCGGAACCCAGGTCTGGACATCGCCCAAGTCCTAGTTCACCCCAGGGACACCCAGGGCATGGGCTCTGCGATTTTTGGGATGCTGGGAACCAGAGCAGTAACTCCAAATGTCCCCCAAGACTTAAGTAGCTTGGGTGCTTTGGTTTGTAGAGCTAAAGTTCACCGAAGCGGGGATCTGAGACGCCAGATCAGCTGACGGACTTTTTTTCCATTTCTCCCTAGAATGAGGGGTGCAGCTTCTCTAGCTTTCTAGTAGACACCGTATTGGGGCGTCTTCTCAGGAACTGGGACAACCTGCCTACTAATGGTCTAAAAAGGAAGAGGCTAATCTTTTCCTGCCATACCACGTATGGCCATTAGTGGCCTCTGTACAGAACCCTGAATTCCAGTTAAACCTGTGTAAGAGGGAAGGAGGGGACAGACAGATCTGAGGGCCAGAGACCATGTGGTCATGTCTTCTTAAAGGGATGAGGAAATGCACTACCAAACCAGTCAATTTTAATAAGCTCGGGGAAATTACTCAGAGGCAGAATATAAAAATCCAGCCTTATTTCAAGGAATGCTGGTAGAGGCAATACAAATATCCTCTGATAGATCCTAACTCTAGAGAATGGCAGACACTCCTAGGAACTCACTTTATTAGCCAGTCTGCCTCGGATATACATAGGAAGCTACAAAAACTTTCCCTGAGCCCCCAAACTTCCATTAACTTCCTTTTAGAAACAGCCTTCACAGTTTTCAACATTCAGAACCAAGGCCCCGAGGAGAAGCAGGGGAGGAGGGGGCAGGCATAGGGCCCAGAAGCAGGCTCACCTTTTAACTGGCACTGTTAAAGGCACTGTCACCTCAGGGCCACTCAAATCCAGGCTCCACGTAGGCAGGAGCCTGGCCCCAAGCTGCCTCACCACCCACACCGCTGGGGCTTTGCCCCAAGGGAGGACAGAAGGGCCCTGAAGCCACGTGTGAATCATAAACCAGGAGGAGCCTCAGATGACTCTTGATGTGGCAGGTAAAATTCTTAATTTCTTAATTAACATGGGAGCCGCTTACGCAGTCCTAGCCTGCTGCCCTGGACCTCTCTATCCTTGGTTGTGCCTAATAAGGGGAGTGAATGGAGAATCAAGATCTAGGCCATTTACCAAATCTCTCCCCTGTAGAATAAGGAACATCCTCATATGCCATCAATTAACGTTAAATTTCCTGGAGAATGGCTCCCGTCAGGTCTTTCCCCATGCTAAGTATGTAAAATTCTCTCTTGTGTTCTAATCTCTGCTTCCTTTGTCAGTCTGCTCATGCCTAGGAACTCATAAATCAGATTTGGGGTTTGCCTGTTACAAATTGAATAATGGTGAAAGGTAACCTAAAAATGAGTCTTTAAATAGCAATACTATCTTGCAGTTGGATTTGATGTATAAAAGAAATCACATGGAAATAGTTCAACTGCTGGAAAAGTGGGAAAACTGAGCAACATCAACAGTACTAATAAAACAGCTTTAGTTGCTTAGTTAATAAACAAAAGTGCCCCCTCCCCCCCACTTTTTGAGGTACCGGGGCCAGGGATTGAACCCAGGACCTCGTAAGTGGGAAGCCAGCCCTCAGGAGGCAATATCAACTCCGTTGAGTTGGTTTTTCCATTTGTTTGCTTGTTGTTTATTTCTTTGTTTTTAGGAGGCACTGGAAACCAAACCTGGTACCTTCCAAGTGGGAAGCAGGCACTCAACCACTTGAACCACATTCGTTCCCCCGATTTGTTTTTTAAGTGAAAATAAATGCCTTTATTATAAAACAGCAAAAGGCTAATATCTGAGATTGCTGTAACTGGGTGGATTTGGCCTAGACCTACTGTTGTGAATGGTAATTCTAAATTAAACTTACCTTTGATTATGGTTATTTTGTGACTAGCTTACTAGCTTCACCCTTGGACTTGAGCTATTGTGATGGTAATCCTAGACTAATTTACCTTTGTTTATGGTTACTTCAAGTCAAGCCTCATCCTCCTGCATGCTTGCTATTGTGGTAATTCTAAACTGAATTTGCCTTTTCTTATGGTTATTTCAGGACTGGCCTCACCTTTACAGTGGTAACTACTCTATTCTCCCCAGTTTGTAGCCATGGCAACTTCTATCCCCTATGGCTCAGGGGAAGGCAAATTTGAGACACCTCTGTCTCCATCCTTCTGAAGCCTGCTAGTAAAGTAGGGAATCAATAGATGGATCTGGAACCTGGCAAGAAGTCCATGTGGATATTGATACCCCTAAGATGGCTGCTGGAGGACGCTCACGAGATTTCTGCCATGCAGAATGAGATTCCCTCTGGAAGCCAGGAGAAGCCTCGGATTATCCAGGGACATTATCATTGGGCCAACCCAGGGGATTGATGGGTGGGGTAATCAATCAAAACAGCAAACAGCTGGGACTCCTTTCATGCCATTAGCAAAGGGGTGGAATAATTAATAGTTTAAAAAGCAAGCGCAAAGGTCAAGTCTCTCTCGTTTCTCTTGGCTTCTGTGCCCTGCTCCTGTCGTTTTTCCCCTGCACGGATCAACACACAAGTAAAACCTGAGTATTTATAATCTATAATGGGAAATTGTAGTCTATAAATCAGCCCCCCTGGGAAGCGGGTATGGCTCAATGGATAGAGCTCCCGTTTGTTTACCATATGGGAGGCCCCGGGTTCGCTTCCCGGGGCCTCCTTGTGAGGGCAGGCCGGCCGGCCTGCACGGCAGGGTAGGCTGATGCAGCAAGACCTCACAGCAGGAAGCGGGTGTGGCTCAATCATAGAGCCCCCCCCCCACCCCCTCACCCCCGGGTTCGTTTCCAGGGGCCTCCTTAGCGGCCTGGTGGGCTGATGCAGCAGGACCTCACAGCAAGGGGGAGATAAGCAGACACGGAAGAAACACACAGTGAATGGACACAGTAAAACACACGCAGCAAGGGGGGCATAAATAAATAAATAAATAAAATCTTTAATAAATAAATAAATAAATAAATGAATCAGCCCCCCTTTATCACTCTTCAGCCCCTCCCTCTCTACCAGGGACCCATGTACTGTTATTTTCTCCCATTTCTCTTCCCTTCATACCGTAATAAATTACTGGCCTAACTAACCTGACGTGCTCTTGACATTCATTTCTCCAGCATAGACAAGAACCTAGATTAAATCTGGTAACACTTTCACTGGCATTAATAACCCTGCTTTCTCTCATGACAATATAGGTGTGGATTCCAATTTACCTACTCCAGGCAAGAGCCCAGAGGGATCCCATGACCTCTGAGGAAATCTCTGTGTAGTGGGAATCCTTGTCCCTTGGGTTTGGACATCCTCTCTTCCAGTTCATTGGCTGCTGGAGTCCTGTTATCTCTGAGGACTGGGAAGTGGGGGACCTCTCACCTCGAGCATCAAGAATTTTGAAAGCAGCAGGTTATGAGAAGCAACCAGTTTTCCCTGAGACTTCATTGACCTCAGTGAGTGTATACTGGAATTAGTTTTGCTCATCCAAGTTCTGTCAAAGTCAAAATGGTAGATAAGCAGAGCTCTGAAGTAAAGGAAAATGTTGTAGATTATATTTTAAAGCATTGGGGACAGCTTGGTTATAGCCAATAACTAAAAAGAATGAAATTTCCTGTGCAAAACTGCATGGTCACAGTGGAGATAAATTATAAATAGACTTCAAAGCGATCTTTTAAATGTTATTTTACATTTAAACTTATTTAATTTATTTATATAAGAGAATGAAAATCATAAGTAACATTAGTGAGTTGTGTGTTTGTGCCTAACTCTATTTGTGTCTATTTGTTCAGTGTATATTTTCATACATCAGGATGGTAATATCAAATTAAATGAAAATTCTTAAAAGAGCTCTATTTAAATTGTTAAAAATTAAATATGTGCTTATATATGTGAATGAATATTCCTGGACCCCAAATTAGGCTGAGCAGGATGGAAAGGCCATATAGAAATCTAATTATAGACACTATTGGGAAAGGGAAAAAGTTTTCCCTAAGCTGTTTGATCTATCCAGCCCTCAGGCCCTTCTCTTTCCGAGAGGTATAAGGGAAAAGCTAGGTGTGACAGATTAAAATTCTATCTTCTAGGAAGGGAAATTAAGAATCATGGTTTGTCCTGTGATCCCCCAATTCAAATCTCTTAATAGCCTTAAAATGAGAGTAATTACTAATCCAATTGTCAAATTTCAGTAAGCAAAGGAAAAAGTCTTTGAAAACTATGGAAAGATCTTTTCTAAATTATAATTAAAACAAATTAAACAATTATAATATATTCCAGAACCTAGAAGCCAGTATGCTTTTAAAGTTACTCACAATTTTAGAATTTTATTAAAGAAAAGAGGTTTTAACCTCCTGTGGAGGAAGAGAAAAATAACATTTCTTGCATAAACTATAACAGTTTCAATTTTATTTAGCTTGGGTGTTATCTCCCTAAGTTTATAGAATACCATTAGCATTATATGTATTAAATCTTTTTCTTTTTCTTTTTTTCCTTCTCTTTGTATTAAATCTTTAAGATGAAAATTGTGAGTTCATGTTTAATGAAATATAGATCTGTCCTAAAGTGAAATGACTAGTTTTCACAGAACAGAATGAGGAATGTAAGACAAGACTCTTATATGGATAAAGGTAAATTTCATTGGTTGCTAATTGTAATTTATTAAGCCTACTTAAAGGTAAAATGACTACTCTATATGGTTATGGTTGGTTATAAGAAGTTTGCAAATGCATTTTATAAACTGAAATATTTAAATGGCTAATTCCAGAAAGCCATTATTAAATAGAAACCCGTACTGATATTGATAACAAAAAGTAAGTTATGGTTAGTTATAGGAAGTTTGTAAAAGCATTGTCTAAATGGAAGTATTTAAATGGCTAATTCCAGGAAGCCATTAATTAGAAGTGCATCTATGGAAAACCTATAGCTAGCATTGTACTCAACAGTTGAAAGACTGAAAGCATTCCCACCGAGATCAGAAACAAGACGAGGATGCCCACTGCCACCACTGTTTTTCATGATTGTGCTAGAAGTTCTAACTAGAACAATTAGGCTAGATAAAGAAATAAAAGGCCCCCAAACAGGAAAGGAAGAAGTAAAACTTGCTATTCACTGATGATATGCTCCTATATCTAGGACAATATGCCAAGCCCTCAATCTTAATGCCTGTACTTAGGAACCTTATTCCTGTAAAAATTAAACTTAGTCTAATTATAATTAATGCCTAAGAGTTGCCTCCTGAAAACCTCCTTGTTACTCAAATGTGGCCTCTAAGCCAAACTCAGCAAATAAACTCACTACCATTCCCTGGACGTGGGGCATGACTCCCAGGGATGAGCCTTCCTGGCATCAAGGGATTATTACCAAGAGCCAACCACCAATGCATGTGGAAATAGACCTTGATCAAAAGCGGGAAGCATTAAATAAAAAGAGTTTTCATGGCTAAGAGATTTCAAAGTAAGTTGGAAGGTCATTCCAGAAGTTACATTTATGCAGGTCTCAGGAAGCTTTCACTAACTGCCACAGTAAACAAAACCTCAAAAGTGCTCCTGAGGGATCTAAGGACATCTGGACACTATAGTCAAGGCACATAGCTGCATGAAACCAACAGCTCTTCAGCAGGCCCTATTTGGTATATATGAAAATCTATTTCCCCGATATATCAGAGACTCACTTATAAATCCCCAACTTGTGATTCTTCTACCCCTTTTATTTGAACCTATAATTATCATTACACCTGTTAAATATGTCATAGAAACTTAAATCTTTTGACTCTTCATATGCTGGTTGAGCCCTGAATCCCAACAGAGTTGTGGCCAAAACCTACTCTCCAGTTCTTCAGACTTGCCCAGGAAAATTAATAAAATGATGATGATGGACAAGTCCCATCCCAAAACACAGGGAAAAATCTACAACTGCAAGCAAAACAGTTCCTTCCGTCTGCCCCATAATATCTAAGCCTCCTCTCAATCTGAAGCAGTCAGAGTGGACATCAGCCCAAATTCCTCAAGATAGAGGAATAGACAAACATAAGGTAGGGGAGGGTAATCATAGGTTACTGTAGGTATTATCATATGGTAACAGAAGAACTTATAACATTGATATAAAGATAGTGGTTACCAAAGGTTCAGAGGGGAGGGGGACAGATAAATAGGTGGAACACAGGGCATTTTAAAGCATTGGAATTGGTCTGATACTGCAAAGACGGACAGATGACATTATACGTTTGTCAAAGCCTATAAAACTGTACAGCGTAAAGCGTAAACCATAAACTATAGACCTTGATTAGTAGCAGTGCTTCAATTTAGTTTGTCAATTGTAACCAATGTACCTCACGAATGTAAGATGTGAATAATAGGGGAAAATGTGTGTGTGTGTGGGTGGGGTAATATGGGAATCCTATATATATTTTAAATTTTTTCATATTGTTTGTCCCCTATACTTTTTTTTCTCCCTGCGATGGCTCCTTTGTCTGTTTGCTCCTTGTTTTTGCTCATTGTTTGCACTCGTTGTTTTGGATTTTTTTTTTTT